>BQNB010000808.1:0-142177 GCA_026074375.1 Tanacetum coccineum
GCTTCTGCTTCTGCTACTGCTATGTTTCGCCAAACATAACCTAAATGTTTGACATTCTGTTATGAGGTTGTATTTATTGTCTAACCATGTGGTTTATTTTAAAGTTATTACAATTAGTTTAGGGGTGTGTTTTGAAAAGTTTTTTTTTCTTTTCGAAAATATATACTAAACTTTAACATTTTAAATAAAATCGTACATATGCCAAAAACATTGCAATATTTGGCTCGTTTTGTTCGCAATTGGAAGATGTTTTCAGCGGTATATTTTTATATGAATGAATTGGTAGATGTATGTTATATATTTGATAAATAAAACTTGGTATATAAAAAAGACGTAAATAACTTAAATGTAACACCCTCAAATCTGAGTATGCAGCGGAATGTTGAATATCCGAAGGCGTTACATTATTGGGTCAATAGCACAAGATCTGAGAACGACCACTAAACGTGTCGTTTAAAAAAGATACATTGGATTAACAAAATACTTGTTTGTTACATAAGGCCATGGCTTCAAATTGGTTCAACAAAATAGATAAAGATTTCGGTTTATAACAATTGTCCCCAAAGTGTAATAAGACCCCAAATCTTAAGTGTTGTGACTCCTTCAATTATAGAACTCCCGAAGTATCATCGCACCCTCGTGCCTATTGCTCTAAAAACATGGCTTAAAAACGACACATAAATTTTGGTGAATCCTAGGGATTATATAAAATCGATGTATGACCAAATATATACCAAGAGTAAGATTAAGCAACAAATGCCAACCATCATATAAAAAGTAATTACGTTTCCTAAGGCTCATTACTCCCGAAGCACGACAAAGTATAAGATGCAATATAATTATTATATAATGTGCCAACAGTGTCCGTGAATGAATGTGCAAATCCCCGCCACATCCCAGATTCGACATGGTATGCTTCGTTCCCAGTGATAGCTAGTCACCCTAACGGTGATTGTCCCAATCCCTAATAGATCTAGTCCAATAACATTCGCACCCAACACAATGTAATTCTCAACCCATACTATGCAATTAACATTCATGATCAATGGACCTAATGGGTATGTAACTTTAGGCAAACACGTAATCATAGTATAAAATGTACACTTGCGTCCAGTTTGTAAAACAAAGCATGTTTCTCAACCCCAATGGAAGTAAATCATTAAAATCATTGTAAAGCATGGGCTAATGACACACACTCATAGCCGTAAGTTCACTGATGATAAACAAATCCCAAGTAGGCAGTGGATTCACACCGTCTAAGTACCTAAGTATATACATAGTCAAGTCTTAGTTTACACCTTTACGCAACGACTCATTGTATACACTAAATTTTCCATTTAAACAGTTTAAAATAAAACCGATTATCCCTTATTTGGTGATGCGTAAGATGTATTGTTTTTATAAATTCCGATGGTTTTCGAGAAAACGTGAAATTGTTTCCGTCTAATAACTATATCATATTTATGACTTTTTGACTAAACTCTTTAATTATTACTCAAACATAAACGTAAATATGTAGTAAATATATAACATCCGTTGAACACGCTAATTTTAATAAACCAAGACTATTTGTTTTATCAAATAAATCATAAGTTTTCTCTCTCGGGTTTTACGGTTTTTAGTTCCCTTCGTCTTTAAATTATTTTTAATTTATTACAAGTGAACCTCCAAGTTTTAAATATTAATTAAAACATATCATTTATATATTCATGAGTTCACAACTCTAGCCTTATTACCTAGTATCGTGATATGACCGAAAATGTCCTTATGTTTTATAGTTTTTCGAAAAGATGACGATATCTAACCTAATTCTTTTCGTTAATACAATATCAATCCCACTAGTTTTCAATAAACGTAAATGTTCAATAGAGTCCTTACCGTATATGAAATTAAGCGAACTTCGTCCTCATATTTTTATAAAGTTTACAATATACGAGACTTTAACATTTTATCAAGTTTCCGAACATGCAAAATTAGTCCCTTTTACTTTCAGGTGTTTCGTATTTAAGACCACGAAAAAGGTTAAAATAGTTTTAAGTTGCTTTTTAAATCCTAAAAATAGATCATAAAAGTTTGTTCGGCTTAAAAAAATAAGCTATTCGAAGCTTATTTTTGGCTTAACAGGCCTTAATTGGGCCCGTTAAGGTCCCGATTAGCTTCTAGAAGGCCCGTTATAGTATTAACAAGTCTAAATGTTTCCAATAGGCTCAGTAGGGTCTGTTAAGCTGTAAATAAGCTCGAGAAGCTTATTGTAGCTTATTTTGAGCTTATTGGGCCCGAAAGCCCAATAGCTCACTCGACAAACACCCTTAAAGGTTTATGGGCTTTGCTAGTTCCTTTTCAATTTATATAAGCTCAAACGAACTGTTTAGTATTCGGCCTGATTTAAAATAAGCTAATAAGACCTTCATTGGCCGTGTTTGGGCTTGTAAGGCCCGGATAAGGTTTTAAGGTGTTCCGTTGGGTCCATTAGGGTCCGTTAAGCACATTTAAATCTATTAGGCTTATTAAGCCCTCATAAGATCATCAATAAGCTACCCGAGCTTATTGTGAGCTTATTTGCTCGTTTAGGGTCCGTTAATGGGCTAGAAGGCCATTAAGGTTGTTCGGAGTTGATCTCAACGGTAATATCAAGCCCAAAAGGGGCCAATGTCTTTCTAGTTCTTATAAACGCGTTTGAATGGCTTATTAATAAGGCCCGTGGCTATTGCACTGCCGTTATAGGTTCTTTGGCCACCAATAATGGGCCGTCTAGTCCCTTAAAGGTATGGGTGTTCATCCTAAGTACTTTTAGGTCCATGCAAATACTAATAACACCCCTTGAATCTTAATAACTTCGTAAGCTTATCATATGCCCTTAAGCTTATGGGCTATGGCCTATTGGGCATGTTGGGCCCGCGTGTGGGTCGCATGGGTTTAACGAAGCTATATGTGACCCGTTAGGCTTCCTAGTGTTTCTTAGGGCTCGTGAGTATGCTAGTAACCGATGTGAGCTTATTCCACATGTGTAAGGGTCGGGTTCGCCACATGCATACGTTGGGTAAGGTCGAATGCATGTTCCCTAGCCTTAGTGTTATGTTCACAACGAAAGTTTACGTATAGACTTCTTACATTTTCGTGCACAAGGTTCTTGTTAATATGTTTACGTGTTACACGTTTCCTATGCATTCTAAATCACCACATATGTTGTTATACGCAATGGCATTTCGTACCATACATTCATTTGAAATTATCCCACTATTTATGTATTCAAACGCGACATGAGGAGAATAGTTAGCAAAGTATCATGTATAATAAGAACGTTATGGGTTCGAGTGTGACTTACAAGAGTCCTAGTGTTGTGGTTGACGAGTCTTGGATGTGTAGAATGCTAATCCAAATGTGTACACGATCGAACCAACCAAACCTAGCTCGAATAACCCTTGTGGGTACTTGTGGGTTCGAAATGGAAACGTGAGTGTGCTTGGTTGCGGTTTATGTATCCCGAATAAGAGAGATAGTGTATGTTTTAAGTGTTTATGAGATTAAGAAGTGTTCAAGTGTAGGTGTGAGAGTTATTCCTATAGGTGATTAAGCTTATTACATCTTTTAGTCCTAAACCAAGCCAAACCGTGCCCTAGGAAGTGGTTTGTGAGGTATTAGCTAACTACACTTGTTTTGCTAAACCACGTCATACATGTATTAATTAGTTAGTTGATGTACAAGATTTGCTAGATTAGGGAAATCTTATGACTTGGTGAGTTGTTTCCTTGCTAACCGCGACTAAGAAAGAGCAAGGGAAGCAAAAGGGGTATTAACCATTGGGTAAGGGACCTATAAGGAAAACCATTCGGACATGTCTTAATGACTTAGGAGATGTACATGTACCCTTAAGTATCATTAGTTTGATTTGCTAGCTAGAAATCCACATGGGACGATTTGTTTATGGTTCTCTTGTTAAATTTCGGAAAATCCAATGATATCAACACAAGATTTTGTTTAACTTCGTGTCTAGGCGTTTAATACGGGTATTGGTTTGAGTCTAGGTGAGTCTAGGTATTTTCAGGGTACTCCCCAAATGTAATTTAAACGCGAAACGTAAAACCCTTTTGACGATGACCAACAAAAATAGAAATACCTAAAGTACATAATTTACCTCCTAGTAATTCTATATTACTGGTGATGAAAAAACTTAATTTATTTGACGACCGTCACATTCCTGATTATTTTTAGTCTACGCGATTTAGCTTAAAGGCAAATATTAAAAGTAAACGCGTATCGGACTAAAATAAATAGTGATCATTAATAGAGTCGTATAATGGCACAAAATGAGAAATGTTACATTAAAGTTTAAGGTAGTTTTCGTAATTTGTCGTATAGTTTGAGGGTGCGTTTTGTAATTTTTCTTCCTAGTTAATTGCATAAATAGTCCCCGTGGTTTGTCGGGTTTAACGAAATTGGTCCCTAGAAACTATTTTTAACGGATCCTCTCCTTGTGGTTCTGACCCGTATCGGGTTTGGTCCGTTGACCACTAACTCCGTTACGTTGACCGTTAATTGTTGATTTAAATGCTTGAAATGACATAAATACCCTTATCAGTGTTTCATAATTGGTCCTTGTGGTTTGCTACGTTAATTTTTTCTAAAATTTGGGTGGTGGTTCTAGACAAATGTCTTTTACATATATACACACTTGAGGTTTTTTCTTTGAATTATATGTTTTTATTATCTTCTTATTTGTTTTAACTTTTTATACTTTTATTTACTGTATTTTTTACATTTTTGTACGTTTGGTTGGTTTTCATGGGTTTTTATCCTTTTTGAACGTTTATATACGCTTTCGTCCTTTTTTGTACTTTTGCGTACGTTTTTCCGAGTTTTTGACTTTATTTTGCTACGTGTTTCATAATTGGTCCTTGTGGTTTGCTACGTTAATTTTTTCTAAAATTTTTAATTTTTTTTTGTTTTTTATTTTTAATTATTGTTTTATTTCTTTCTTATTTTTATACGTTTATTTGCCGTATTTTTTACATTTTTGTACGTTAGGTACGTTTTCATCCGTTTTTATCGGTTTTTATCCTTTTTGAAACCTTATATATAGCTTCGTCCATTTTTGTACTTTTTTGCGTACGATTTTCCGAGTTTTGAGCTTAATATGTACGTTTTTCATCCGTTTTTGTGTGTGGTCGGTTTTGAATGTTATATACGTTTTTCGTCTGTTTTTGTATGATATGCGTATGTGTTTTTTTTACAATTTTTTCCAAGTTTTTGTCGTTTTTGTTCGTTTTCATGAACACTTTCATTCATTAATCATCCGTTTTATAATAGTTTTAGATGTTCAAAATCTTAGAAAAACACTAAAAAACGTATAAATAAAATCGGTTCAAGTATAAATAAAACGTTAAAAATGTATAAATAAAATTGGTTCAAGCATAAATAAAACGTAAAAAAAACTTATAAAACGTACATACAAAAAGCGTTAAAAAAGGTTCAAATAAAATCGGGTCAAGTAAAAAAAACGTGAAAAAAGTTTAAAAAAACGTACATACAAAAAACGTTAAAAAACGTATAAATAAAATCAGTTTAAGTATAAATAAAACGTTAAAAAACATTTAAAAAACGTATAAAAAGTTCGGTTCAAGTATAAATAAAACGTTAAAAAAGCGGTTCAAGTATAAAAATATGTTAAAAAAAGTATAAAAAACGTATAAATAAAATCGTTTCAAGTATAAATAAACGTTAAAAAAACATTTGAAAAACGTATAAAAAAATACGGCTCAAGTATAAATAAAACGTTAAAAAACGGTTCAAGTATAAATAAACGTTAAAATGTATATGAAAACATACGTAAAAAATGTATAAATAGTATAAATAAAACATTAAAAAAAGGTTTAAAATGTATAAAAAAGGTATAAATAAAACGTTGAAAAAAACATATAAAAAATAATAATAAAAAAATTTAACGAATTGACTAAATCCGTAATATCTAACAAACCATAGGGACCATTTACGAAACACCTATGAGGGTAGTTTGGTCATTTCAGTCTTTCAAACGGTCAAACTAATGGAAAAATCGGTCAAGGGACCAAACCCGATACGGGTCAGAACCACAGGGAGATGATCCGTTAAAAATAGTTTTGAGGGACCAATTTCGTTAAACCCGACAAATCACGGGGACGATTTATGCAATTAACTCTTTTCTTTAAATTTTATGTGTTGGGCCTGAAATTCGTTGTTGGATTGTTTTTAGTGGGCCGGATGAGCCCAATGAGACTGTTATAGTCCGAATACTCATAAGGTTGGGTCGACGCCCGTCTCCCCCCAAACTGTACTTAGTTCGAACGAAGAGAAAAAAAGTGGAGGCTGTACACCTCATTTTCCTGGGATTGTAGTTCAATCGGTCAGAGCACCGCCCTGTCAAGGCGGAAGCTGCGGGTTCGAGCCCCGTCAGTCCCGACGCCGGATTCAAAAAATGTGGGAATAAAGAGTATTAACAGAAAAGATTTCATCTTTCCTTGATGCGGCAATAAATAGTCCTTACTTTCCTGAAAGCTTACTAAGGTGCGACGCCTGATTGTGAGTCTCATAGGCATACTCGTTACGTTGTTCGACTGAACTCGTTGGCTCCGCGCTCTATTCGATCGGAACCCGGTTCGTCGAGAACCTTCTCTCATAGATTCCCTTCACCAAGTCATTGTTCCTTCAGCGGTTCAGCTTTAGGTCTCGGTTCAGGTGCTTTTCATGATTGTGGTGTTTGATTGGGCACGGGCGTTCCTGTCCTTACTTAGAGGTCAAGTTGCCACCTGTCTATCGAAGGGGGATTTCCCAGCCTATCTCGGTATATGTTACCGAAAGAAGGAAGAAGAATCTAATGATTTCCCTAATTCAGTGAGAGTATCAAAAGGATGGAAGTAGGAAAGATTACTACTAGTTTACTACAAGTTATACAAAGAAATATTATCAAAGTAATAAATTATAAAGTTTTCCTTTTTTATATTAAAAAACCCAATAGAATGAATTAAAAAAAATGAAAAATGAAAAATAGGCAAAGAGCCATAAAATACAGAATAGGCCACTTATCCACAAACCATGGCAACCACACCCACTCCCATTTCTTCTGCAAATATTCCATTTCACACAAGATTAAGACCATTTTCATCTCCTTCCTTTATTATAAAATGCAGCAACCCCCTTAACTTCAATGGTATTACTGATACAAAAAGCTCCAGTAAAAATGGGCCATCAACTATAAATGACTTGGCCAAGAAAGATGTGGCTGAAATCGAAACACAAGAAACCGAAGCCAGGAAGATGATGGAATACATCAGTCAGCTTGAAACCAGTGTCTCTGAGGTCTGTTTCTTCTTTATTTTACCATAACATTATGAGTTTCATGGTAACATAACTGTGGATTTCCATTCAAGATTGCAGAAACTGAGACAGAAAGCAAAACAATGAACAAAAACAAAGAAAAACTGGAATCTGTTAAAGCTGCAGTCATCTCGGCCATTGTTGGCACCTTAGCAAGCTTGCCTATTTCCTTGATTCGTTATACCAATAGCTATGAGCTAATAGTTTCAACTGCAATCGTCGTAGTTACATGTGCATTGTATGGTGCTACTTACCGTTATACTATACGAAGAGACTTTGAGGATTTTCATCTGAAGAATGGAACTTCTGCAGCTTTTGGCATTGTCAAAGGTATTTCAGCAAACTGTTAGACGTTCTCAATATCTACCCATTTTACAATTTGGGCTATATTCCCCTCCAACGCTAAAGTGAGTACAACTGAAGCGTTTAGTTAATACGGAAACTGGTTAAATGTTGCCAAAAATGTTATAGAAATGCATAAACCTCATACATGGTTTAGGTTATAACAAAAATTAGACTACTGTTGTAATGATGCAAGTAGCAGTTTAGACCAGAACAGGTTTTGACCCGCTAGCCAACCCTCCCGACCTATTCATGTTGCCACCTATAGAAACCATTATCAACCTTTTAGACATATCACTAAACGAAGCTTTAAATTGGAAAACTTTGTTATGCAGGAGTTGCTACACTTGATAAGCAGCTGTCTTTGGATGCTTTCACTGGTGCGGTTTGTGTTGCTGAGAATGTTTTAATTTTTATAATTGCTGCTGCTGGTTTGGACATCTGTTATAAGATGGGGATATTACTTCCATATCCACTTGAAGGATCAACGTCAAGAACTAAAATGTAACTACCACATATCTATGTACACAAGAAACCATTTTGCTGTTCTAGATTAAGATTTGGAGACGACAATTGTACAAATACATAAAGAGACAGAATAAAACTATGGTCAACTAACTTAATATGAACTGATAATAAATTGTAGAATTACAATGTTGTGGTATTTGTAGTTACAGTGAGAATACCTATAGTACTTGACTAGTAACTGCCTCGCTATAGAGTTTCTATACAACAATTTTGTTAAAAGAATCATTAAGGTTCGATATATAGAACCTTTCGCACCAATATGTCAGCTTTCTTCTTTAGCTTCAGAAATCCTGAAGAAATTTTGTGTAACGAATGTCATGTCATACACTATTGACTAATAACGAAAATACTCAAGCTAATGAATTTCAGACATAAAGCAAAAAAAGTTCTACCTGATCATCATCAGGGTCAACACGCGGTGACCAATAGGTTGAACCACCAGCTACATATGTCGGGATCTTTGCATTTCTTGTTGCAGAAACGGCTTTTTCTAGGTCCATTTGAGACATTGGCCTTGGTGCCTACAAAAGAAAATAGACGTACAAACAGAATCAGATAAAGAATGTATACAAATGAAGTAAAAAAAACATCATTATATACTCACGAGAGCAAATTTTCCTTCTTTCTCATCTTGCAAATATTCTTTAAGTGGAAAGTAGGCTGCTTGCTTGCAGAGCTCGACAATATCTGAACCTGTAAACCCCCCACATAAACTAGCTATGTGATCAAAGTCTATATTTTCATCTATTTGTTCTCCTTTTAAAGTCACTTTGAGTATCTTTGCTCTATCGGCCTGTCCAGGTTTTCCAATCTCAAAAGCCTGGGGAAGCCGTCTAAGAATTGCCTCGTCAAGATCTGATGGCCGGTTGGTTGCTGCAAGTACCATTACTCGAGCATTCTCTGTTAAAAAGAAAATATATATATATTATAGCAGTCAATTTTCAAATGAACTAAACAATTAAAGTGTGAATACTCACTATCTGTAGTAAACCCATCCCACAAGGCCATGAACTCGGTTTTCATATTAGTCAAAGCGTCATTATCAGACGATCGACGTTGTCCAAGAAAACTATCAACCTCATCAATGAATATAATCGCAGGCTGTAGTTTATGAGCCAAGCTGAAAACAGCTGCAACTGATACACAAACTCGAGTCAACAACCGCAATTACATTTTCCAAAAGATATCTCATATCAGATACAAGACAGAGTATAAGCTTACCAAGTTTCTGAGCATCACCAAACCACTTGCTCATCAAATTAGAAACCCTAACATTAATAAAAACAGCACCAGATTCTTTAGCAATCGCTTTCGCCAGCATTGTCTTCCCTGTCCCTGGCGGTCCATATAACAACACGCCTTTTTGCGGACCGAGAAGCCGTCCACTAGCAAACAATTCCGGCCTACGCAAGGGAAGTATAGCTAACTCATACAACGCCTGTTTAGTACTATCTAATCCCCCAATTGAATCAAATTCCACATCTATGTCGTCTGGATTTACAACATCACACGCTATTATATCCTGTATTAGCAATTATAGTCTCAGTTAGGTATATACTCGTTCAATTATTCAACATTTCTGTAGATACACAAACACACACTTACCTATTAATGCTACATACTTGTAGATTTATGCTATTGTATGATGTAATGGGAAAAAACATGTAACCTAATGACGTGGTGAGTATTATTCTGACGTAACCTAATAGCATGCCAATACGTACAATAGCAATAGACCTAAAATTGGATACATTTTCAAGCAAAATAAAAGTTCCAACAATATAAAGGGCCTCTGGGATTGCTTTAATTTTTTTGCTTATTTTGAAGTAAAATAAGATGTTTCTTATAATTAGCTGCTTATATCAAAATCCGTTATTAAGATGAAAGTAAAATTAATTTTTTTGGCCATGATATTTAGATAAGCTCAATGAAATGGCTTCTGATTATGTAGAAAAAAGAAAGGTTTATTAGGTTATAGATCTACCAAAAAACACAATAAGCATTTAGTGTTTGGATAAACTTATTACCTTATAGTTGTAACAGTATAACACGTAGGTAAAACGGAAACGGATGTGGTTTTCCCTATTCAAGTTACCTGGGGAGGGCGAGCCTTTTGACTCATATGTACGCGGCCTCACCGGGTTAATCCCGGGACCGTTTGCTACCCTTCCCTGGCCTGGCCACCCCCAATTGCACACACCTAGCGAGGTTTGAACCCTTGTTTGAAAGACAAGGACCTTATCACTAGGCCATTTGGTGGTGGTTAGTATAACACGTAGGTACATGATCCTCAAATAAGCTCAAGAAGCCACACCAAACGAGCTTCTCAAAAGTAGTAAGCTGTTTGGCTTTACCCAAAAATAAGTTTACGCAAACACCCCGTTGGCCTAAAAATAAGAAGATCCAAAACAATATATCGTAGGGGGGTGTTTGTTTAGCCTTATATGTGGGCTTATGAGCTTATGTGATTTCGGCTTATATTTCATAAGCCTTAATTTTCAGGCTTGTTTTGAGACTTGTGGGTTTTGTTACGATATGACAAACTTATATAAGCTCGTATAAGCCGGAAAATTAGGGTTATGAAATATAAGCCGAAATCAAATAAGCTAATAAACCCACGTATAAGCCGAAACAAACACCCCTCTAAAGTGCTTATTTTCTAAGCCGAAAGCAATGTACTAGTAACTAAAAAGCAGATACTAGTAGTCCACAACAGCACAACTTCAACCTTATAAATGGCATATCTCCTATTAACATATAGTAACTTGTTCTATAAGAAATAAAAAATAAAAACATGATGGACTAATTAACTTGCCTCGTAAGGAGTGGTTTGAATAAAGGTACGATTCAATCTTCTAAAAAGATGTTTACGTTGTTCGACAGCTCGTTTGTTTTCTTCACGATTGGTGTCGAGTTGACGGAGACCTGTTATTATCACCCAGTAACTTACGGCGGCGCTTGCTGCGTACCAGATAAGTGTTTGGATCACCTTCATTTTTGGGTCTTTTTCTTCTCCCATTCTTAGGGTTTTCTTTTTAAAGATTTCTGAAATGTTTCTTCTGTTAACTGATTTTTAGGGGTGTTTGGAAATGTGGAATATTCGGTTTAACAAAAGTCTTTTTTTTATTGTTTTTTTTTTCTGTAAATAAGTGTTAATATATTTGATTATGTTTTACATTTTTCGAAAAATTATGATTTCGAACTTTTAGTTACACTGTTTTTTTTTAATGAAAAATTATATTAGAAACTTCAATAATCAACCTACAACATGAACATAGAGCTTAAACGGAAATGCCTATAAGCTATAAGCAACATATTGCAAATACAATCAGACATACTAGCTAACCAAAGTTATACTAACTCACCATTCTTCTAGCCTAGTATAAGTGTGACTAGAGCTAGACATCCATAGACAAATTTCAATCTTTACTACATTTCCTCCTGATACAAACACTCTACCTGTGATCATGGACGAAGCTTTTCAGGGGCTGGCCCCTCCAAAAATTCTGCCATTTAATGTACTTTGTGCTCAGTGCTAGTGCAAAAAAATATATTTGACAATTTGCCCCCTTAAAATGAGTAAATGTCACTTTGGCCTCTGAAAATATGCTTCAAGCTTCGTCCCTGCCTGTGATCAAGTATTTCTAACACATGCATCACAGAGGCTTTTGTATGAAGCTTTCATCAAGTATTGAACAAATCTCTTGTTCCATTGAGCTTCTAATACATTAAGCTACATTTCCAATTATGCTAGCATCACTCAACTGTACAGAGGTACTCAAAAATACATTCCACTACAACTACATTTCCCTTCCACTATTCATCTCTAATCACATGTTGTAGCTGCCCCTCACAAATGAGAAGAAAGGTAGACAAAGGAGAGCATCGTTATAGCTGGCACCCTGCCATAAAACCATCCAAAGCAGGAAACTACCTTATGAGTCTTACTTGGTCTCATCAATTGGCTTACTATCTATTCAAATGCAGCAACATCCTCACATTTAAACAGAATAGAAAAGCTGTCCTTGATAGACTGTTTCAGACTCAAGATATTAGCCATCTGCATTCTACCAATTATCCTTTCATAAAGACAATTACATATCAACTTTGTATTCTTCCAAAATGACTACACTTTCTTTCCTGATGTTCAAGATCACTTGTCATTGTTTACTCACCTCAGTCACTCTGCTTGAATTCTTTACTAGTCAAACTTGTCAGTTTCATTCTAACAAAGTTCACAATTGTCTTCAACAAGCAAAAGAACCCGCGCGTTGCGGCGGGGCTAATTTTTTCCCGAATAATTTTTTTTTACGTTTCGGGGGTTTTTTTGGGCGATGCGTTATGGCGGGGCTAATTTTTAATATTTCCTTTTTTTTGTATGATTCGGGGAAAAAAAATTTGCGTTGGGACGGGCTAATTTTTTCCCGAATATTTTCTTTTTTTTGGACGGTTTTGTAAATTTTTTTACGGGAATTTTTGTGTAAGAAAATCGTAAATAGTTAAAAGGTGAGGGTCCGTTTTGTATTTTTTTTTACTTTGGGCCAGATTTTAGGCTATTTTTGGGTTGTTTTTTTTTTAAGGAGGGGGTTACGTTGGTTTTGTATTTTTTTTTCTTACTTTTAGGGTATATTCTTTTGAGTTATTTTTTTTTATTGTGCTAATTTTTTTTCCGGTATACTTTTCTTTTTTTTGTACGATTCGGGAGAACAAAAATAATGCGGTTGGGAGACGGGTTAATTTTTTCCCGAATAAATTTCTTATTTTTTGGGGACGTTTGTATATTCTTTTTTTTTTTTTTGGGCCGATGATGTAAAAAAAAGGTTTCCAATCGTGTATTAACATTAAAAAAACCTTGGGGACGTTGTTTTTTTTTGTTAATTTTTTTAACGGGGGATAATTTTTTTGTGTAAGGTAAATTGTTAAATAAGTTAAAAAGTTTGAGGTGGGGGGGGGATCCTGGTTTTGTATTTTTTTTTTTTACTTTGGGCCAGGAAGATTACTGGGCTGAATTTTGGGCTTGTTTTTTTTTTTTTTTTTTATACTTTGGGCAAGTTTTTTTATATGCGTAATTTTTAGGCTAGTTTTGGCGGGAGCACAATACATGTGGTATATTAGTATTAATTTTTTTTTTATAATGGCGCATTAATGTGGTTGGGCCTTCATGTTTTTAACTTTTGTTTGTTTTTTTTTTTGTTATTATGGGTTTTTTTATTAAATATTCTAATGGGGTTGTGTTTTAAGTTTTGTGGGGGGACCATAATCGATTTATTTTTTAAAAGGTTTATTAGGTATCGGGGAAAGATGTTTTTCCGCGGGTTATTTTTTTTTATCTGGGAAATAAATCGGAACTCTTTTGTTAATATTTTTCTTTCCCTCCTATTTGGTCATACCAAAAAATTTTAATAAAAAAAAGAAAACAAAAAAACCAAAATAATTAAAAAAATAAAAAAAAACCAAAACATCGGGGTATTTGCCCCAAAATGGGAGGCCCATATTTACTGTAGCAATGGGTGTAATTTACAAGCAAATAAAAGTCCCGCGCGGTTGCGGCGGGGCTTAATTTTTTTTCTTGGAATTAAAAATTTTTTTTTTTTAACGTTTCGGGGGGTTTTTTTTTTTGGTTTTCGATGCGTTTGTCTTTTTGCGGGGGCTATTCTCTTTAATTCTTTTTTGTTGTATGATTTCGGGGGAAAAAAATCTTTAGCGGGTTGGGAACGGGGCTAATATTTTTTCCCGACTATTTTTTTTTCTTATTTTTTTTTTTGGGGGGGGACGGGGTTTTGTAAATTATTCTTAACGGGAATTTTGTGTAAGGGAAAATATCATTAAATAGTTAAATAGGTTGTGGGGGGTTTTCCGTTTTGTATTTTTTTTTTTTACTTTTTGTGGCCAGGGATTTTTTAGGCTATTTTTTTTGGGTTTTTTTTTTTTTTTGCTAATTTTTTTTTTTGCCCGGAGGATATTTCCTTTTTTTTTGTATGATTCGGGAAAAAAAAAAAAAAAAAAAAATAAAATTTGCGGTTTGGGAACGGGTTTTAATTAATGTTTCATGAATTAATTTTTCTTTTTTTTTTGGGACGGTTTCGATATCTTTTTATTTGGGCGCCCGATCAAATGTAAAAAAGGTGTCACATATTGGAAACATTAACAAACTTGGACGTGTTTTTTTTATTTAAATTTTTTTTACTCGGTTATTTTTTTTTTTTGTGAGAAAAATTGTTATAATAGTTAACAAGTTTGAGGGTGGGACCGTTTTTGTATTTTCTTTTTTAATACTTTGGGTCAGGATTTTAAAGCCTATATTTTTGGGGGCTAATAGTTTTTTTTTTTTTTTGTTTACTTTGGGGCCACAAAAATTTTTATCGGGAATTTTAGGATTGTTGTCCGGGGGGACAAATTGTGGTATATTTAGTAATTAATTTTTTTTTATATTTGGTTAATGGAGTTCTTGGGGGGCCTCATGGGTTTAATAAAGTGTTTTTTTTTTTTTTTTTGCTTATTGGGTTTTTTTTATATTTAAAGGGTTACTACGTTTTTTGGTGTCCCTATCGATTATTTTTAAAGTTATTTAGTGTATCGAAATGATGGTTTTCCGCGGGTAATTTTTTTTTTTTATTTCTGGAAAAAATTCAAATTCGGGGTAAACTTTTTGTAATATTTTTTTCCCTCCTTACTTTTCTGTGAATTAATCAAAAAATTTAAAAAAAAAAAACATAAAAAAAAACAAAAATTATTTTAAAAAATAATTTAAAACTAAATAATCGGGGCTGGACCCAAAAATGGGGCAGTCCCGTATTTTACTGTTTGCAAAAATAGGGTGGGACCCCACTTGTCAAAACGGGGACAGGTGTTTGTATTTATCGGCTTTTATGTGTTGGGGCCTCATTGTATAAAAGTGTTTTTTTTTTTTTTCTTTGCTAGTGGGGTAGTTAATATTGAAGGGGGTGGAGTACGTCCGTATGTAAATTTTGTTTTTACTTTCTTATTTTTTGGGCCAAAAACGGAAAAGGGAGGACAGGATTATAAAAGTTTTTATTTTTATTTTTTTTATACGTCTATGGGGGGAAACAAGTTAACCCGGAGCCTGAAGGGTGGGTGTGGGTTATTTACTGGTTCATTTTTTACTGTTATTTAGACACCCTTATAACATTAGTCCAAAACGAAGTTTAGTATTTTGTAATCCCCACTTTTGAAAAAAAATAATTACTTTTTTCTTTTATTTTTTTTTGGCCAAAGCGGAATGGGGGGATGCTGAGCAGGGATTTTTAAAGGTACCATTGTCAAACAGTATGTTATTCCTCTCATTCCATATGTAGTAGAAACATGCTGCAAGAACAATTCTTCTCAAGATACTCATGATAGATTTTTATTCGACTGTTATTATTCAAGTTTAGCACCTTATAAACTCAGTTTTTGCGACAATTGGTGGTAAAACATTGGCGTTATACCTCACAAACATCCAAAATTTGATTTAAAACACTCCTAACTAAATTAGTGTCCATTTTTAGCGTCCATAAAAAAGTGTAGTCATGCTGCAAGAACAATTCTTCTCAAGATACTCATGATAGATTTTTATTCGACTGTTATTATTCAAGTTTAGCTCCTTATAAACTCAGTTTTTGCGACAATTGGTTGGTAAAACATTGGCGTTATACCTCACAAACATCCAAAATTTGATTTAAAACACTCCTAACTAAATTAGTGTCCATTTTACTATAGGATTTTCTAACTTGTGTCATAGTGGCACAATCTTTTAACCATTTAAAAAAACCGAAATTGCTATATTTACATGTTAATTGATATTAATAGTTTTTAATCATTTAACAAACCGAAATTACTATATTTACATGCTAATTGATATTAATAGTTTTTAAAAATTTGTAATGCTTAGTTATCACTCTTTTATGTAAAAATAAGATTATTTGAGAAAGCAAATGAGTTCATTTAATGCTTTAAACTTGTGTCACCACGACACAAGTTTGGTGACACAAGTTAGAAAATCCCATCTAGTAATATTATTCTGGCTTCAAGACATACTATTTTTACTTGGAACACCTAATAACAAGATCAAGAGCATGAAGCACTTAGTTTTCATATCCACTTCTGGCAGGAAACTCCAGGATTGGTTTCAAAACTCTAAATGTAGAGGTACATAGATTAGCTTGTGTCAATTACTTCCATGTTTTCTTTGGTAGATAATAGCATTGAGTGTTATATGAGATTTTCAACATTGGTGATCGACCCAACTGATATAGGTCCATAAATTTTACAAGTTTGAACCAAGCTCTTCCTTTCTGTCAAGATTGCAATAAAGTAAAATAGCATATCGCCCTTTCAAAGCACATATCCTGGCTGAGGATTCACAACGGTAACCATGAAAACAATAATCATGAACCACGTCTAAAACAGCAGGACTTTGTTCATATGTCCAATAAAAATGTTTTCATGGTTTAAGTGTGAGATCATTCGACAATATTTTGAACAATGTGGTATAAACTAAAACACAATATCAATCATGAGAGTTTCCTTTTTCTGCATCTATTGTCTAGAGCTATAAAAAGACCGAAAAAACTAGTAGATATGTATTCCAAAATCAAACACTAGAGGCGTTGTTTCTAGTGCCTTTTCTTGTCCTCTTCTTCCTCAAGAGGGTCGGCTTTTTGAGTAGGCTTTTTAGGAATTCCCCAACTCCTAATTTTGTCTCTGACTTGGTCATTTGCAGAAGGTAAGTTCTGTTCATCTTTTCTCGTTTCCTAATAAACCAAAAGGTTACACCCTATAACCATGATCCGGAATAAAATACTATACATTATTAGATAAATTTGTTAGTACCTGTTCTGAGATATTCCTAGGATTTTTCTTTGGAGATTTCTTGAATAACTGGAACTCCTGAAGATCTCCATTCTTGATGCTCGCCTCTAACTGCCAATGGTATAAGTATATACAGCTAAATGAAGATGAACTTGATCATAATGAGATGTAGTTATGGTCACTATAGAAATGAATAGCTTTTACCTGAATGTGAAGAATGCACACGAGAATGCTAGCAATAGGTAACCAGCTTTCCTCAGGTGACAGAGATAATTTCGATCTGTAAACACAAGTAAGTATGTTTGAACAATAAGAGCCATGTAGCTCGAGAGTGCGCAAGTATGACAAATATAACCATGTAAAGAATGACAAATGAGAGTTTTCTTGAGATTTGTAACAGAAATCGGCACATTTTATTTTATACAAAATAAAGCAGTTCAGAAGTCACGTAAGTCCCAAAAACTGACAGACGATAATTAAGAACAAACAAACAGGGGAGGGAGATCCAAGTACTACATGGACTACAAGAAAAGTCTTTGTACAGTAATCGATACTTCACTAATTAGCAGAAAGATAAATATTTAAGGATGCTTGCGCTTAAAAGGACACAACACTGACTATATAAAAAGTGTGATGATCTACAGGGAACGGATATCATTGGAAGCAGCCAACCTTTGTATTTAGACAAGGCGTGACGAAATTTATTGTCTTAAGAAGAAAATATGTACCATGCACTTAGATATTGATTTGTGCTAGGTATAAAATTAACATGCTAATTTCAATATCCATCCCAAGATATGATTGTATACTAAATGAGCGGTGGATGGAATTTTAAGCAGGGTTTGAATAATAAAAACAGTATCTCCAAAGGATAGACAAAAAGTCTGATACGCTCGAAAAACAATTTACATTTCATATGAAAGAGGAGTAAGATTAATGAATACATTTAACTCTTTCGTGCACAATTGCATTCGTTGCGACTTGTGAGCCTATACCATAATTTATGATTGTAACTGCTTAAGATTGCGAGCCTAGTCCATCAATAAATGCGTGGGCCACACAAATCTTCCATACAAGTGAGCAGGGAGTCATGCTAAGTCATACGAATTTCAAATAGCGTGGTAATGCAAAACAAGAGGTATGAACATCCACTAATCGTAAGTATTATCTAAGACGCATAATGACATAATAACATTGATGAATAGCACTTTAAAAAGTACCTAATGTACGGAGCCAAGTAAACCAAGGCATAGACGGCGTAACGCTTATCCTCTGTATCCATCCAAGCAAACACCCAACTCTACACACAACAACAACAACAATTAATCCTCATTATACAATATCTATACTACATTATAAAGCATTCGGGACATTCTATATTTAGAAAGTCTGAAAATTCAGACTTTTCCCCCTTCTTTTTATGGAAATGTCCCTTTTAATAACAAACACACCCATCTAACAACCTTGTAACTAACTTTTTGTTATGTGAAAAAATCATCTTTATTTTCAAATTGAAATATCTTTTTATCTATTTATTTTTTTTATGACTTAATTTCACCGTATAATTCAATATCCATTTTAATATATTTTTATTAATTTTTAGTTTTGTCATTTTTAATGTCTCCGAAACCGCTGCTTTGCGCGGGTACCGTTCTAGTTTTTCAAAACTAGCTGAACCTGTTTATTTCATAAAAGCGTTTGTGGTACACTGTAAAATGATGTCAACCTAAACGCTTCTTTTATTAGCCTTTTTAATAACATCATTTAAACAAAATCCAAAAGGTAAATGCTCATTGCCAAACAAGCATTATATTTCAAACGCTAATAAGGGAGTGTTTGTTAAAGCTTATATAGCGGGGCTTATGTGGTTTTCGGCTTATGTTTCAATTTTGTGGCTTATCTTAAAACTTTTCGGCTTATGTAAGCTTATTACGACATGATAAGCTTATAAAACCCCATATGCCCCAAAATAAGCCAAAAATTTTTTGGGGTTTATAAAACATAAGCCGGAAACCAAATAAGTCATAAGCGCCGCTATATAACAATAGAAAGGCGAAAATGCTGACTAACCATCCAGTTAAAATAAGGAATGAAGCTAATAATCCCCATAACAGCAAAGCGAGCATCAGCAGATTCAATAACAGACTCCCCATCCTCATTATCATGCGGACCCACGGGTAACGGAAACACCAAAGAGTTTAAAACACACGCGCCCATAGCCACAACAAAAGGCGCGTCGTGTAGTAACTCCGCCCCTTTACACCTACCACTCCTCCTCATTCTCATCCCCTTGTTTATCTATATAAACAGTTTTAAAAAGAAAAAAATCACCAAAACATTAAAAAAATATATTAAAAAGTTAGTAGCTACCTACCTGACTGATGTTAACAGTATGGAAAAGTGTTGTTTTGTATAGTGGTTTAAGTTTAGGGGTGATATGTGAAGATGATGATGATGATAAAGGTGTGAGAGTGATTGAGTTCATTTTTATTATTTTTAACGGCGTGAGTTGACGGGTGTGGAGTTGCGGTTGGTGAAGAAGGAAGATGATCGATGAAGATGATCGCCAACTTTTCTCATTTATCCATATTTTATAAAACTGATAATTATTAAAAAAAACGTATTTAACTTTAACATTTTACCAAAAGTTCTATCCCTTTACTAAAAGTGAGTCATCGTACATTTTTAAAGATAAACGTTACAAATATTTTGTAAGTTAAGAAAATCTGTGTGACTGTGTGGTTTGCCTCATAGTTCGTCTCACTTTAGTCTCTTAACTGACAAAATATTTGCACTGTTCGTCTTCAGAGATGTGCCGTGACTCACTTTTACTAACGGATGAATGGTATTTGAACACGGTTTAGGTCAGGAATATGAGACGGACTTTTGGGAAACTATAGAGATGTATTTTGCACTTTACTTTTTTTTATATAATGAAAAATTTTAAATTCATATATTTCTTGTGTGTTGTTCATGTATAATAATCATTTCATTTTTTGTTAAAAATATATTTGTAAAAAATAACATAAGAATAAAATGGTCACATATACATACAAAGTAACAAATATAAAACTTTAATACAAAATGTTAAATGTTAGGAACCATCGGTGTAAATTTGTCGATTTTAAGGCTAAACCCTAAAAATTGAAATACCTCATAGACCAAAGGTGTAATGGGAATACTAAAGAAATGCAATGGATATTATATCATGATTAGTTTTGGTTGGTTCATTTTACTATTACATAAAAGCACATGTTTACATGCTAAATAATGGTTGCAAGTAGATTTTTTTTTCACTTTCAGTTTGACATAAATCAACAAGCTTAAAATATAAAAAAGATGCTATTAATTTTATGGACAATACATAATAAAATATTTAGAACCAAATTAAATTTTCAAGTATTTTTAACGATGATCTTGTACATGTATTCACTTTTTAGAAAGGAAAAAAAGTAGTTGCACGTATAGAATTACTATAATATATAATATATTATTTATAAAAATAGTAATATTAATAAATCATGGCAAATCTTTGTGAAATATATGACGTGAAAAACAAAATAAAAATGAAATAAAAGTGTTGTAAATTTGTAATAATTTGTAATAACTGATAAAAGGAGGTTACAATACGCACTTGACGGTTTACATAGGGTAATCATTATCTTAACCCCTAATTTATTGGGTAATGGCTCATTACTTGGTTTTGGGTAATGGATCATTCTATTATAGTTAACCAAGCTTAGTTAATGATTGTTTTTTCCATTCCTCACCTCTTAATACATCCAACCAAACACACCCTCAATATTGTTGTAAACAAGAGTTTTAGTTGCACTCTACGTCATTTTGATAGTATGTGTCGTGAATCGATTGAAATATGATTATTTTAACAAAGAGAGCTGAGCATAATAAACCGTAGACAGGACTAGATCATGAAACCGGACCGGATCGTAGTCCTCGTTCTATCCTTTTGCTCATATTCGGTCTTCGATCCTGTCCGGTCTGATTGGGTCTTACACAAACCCGACTATTATACTTTGTTGGATCCGGCTGGACCGACAACCGAAACGGACCGAATCAACCCATGGATCGAATTGGACCAAATCAGTTTTCGATCCGATCCGGTCTTGATCGGTCCGATTCGGTTATCAGACCGTAATCAGGCCTACTAACAAATGTCATTAGGAAGATGATTAGGAACGCTTTTAAAAGGATACAGCATCATCACTCATATTCAATTTCACCACAATTTTAAGCGATAACACAAGAAAACGAGAGGATGATTATCTGTACTCTTAACCTGAGTAATTGTTTTTGTTTGTCATTTTAAGCTAAAACTAGTTTCAAAGAGTTATGAAAAAACACTTTTTGTCTAAATCGGCGGGTAAACCTTGACTCTATGCATCTATTTTGGGTGACGACTAACTATTCGTCAAGGATATAGCCCCAGCCCCCAGGCAACAAGCACATTTACCAGTGACAACGTAAAGCTATGATTATAAGGAGATACAGAGACGGGATAAGTATATGTAAGCTTCCCGTTAAGCTACATAACCCCGGTACTGAGGTGCCATCACGAGAAATTCGTCACAGCTACCACAAAATTGATCATTTGACCATGAATAATCGAAAATTTATCATCACTTTCTCAAAAGTAACACTTTACTAAACATATAAACTCGTTGACAGCATTACGGTCACAAATTTACATACTCAACACTAATAAGTAATAACGACTAGCGTACCAAAAATGAGAACGTCTCATGTACCAAAGAAATAACCTCTCTTTTTATACATTATTGCATACATATGCGCATTCACAAAGCAGAGATGCTCTGCGAAACCCAAAAATGAGAGCGTAAAATAATTATGTTTATTGCGATATTCACATTTTTGCTTTCATAACAGTTACATAAAATCTCAAGATACACCAAAAACTTATCATGTAAACATTTGTGGACAATCACAGTTGCCACAACAACGAAACATACATATTATATATAGGCTTCAAGAGATTTGGCCCAAAGAATCAAGCAATCGCGCTTGCTGCTATACTTCAAACTTCAAACCTGGGCCTTCTTTCTCTTTTTGTACGAAAAATGAATCAAAAAAATGCTTTCCTCACTAACCGATTGTTCGTATTTCCAGATTTAATAATAACTTAATACACAACTGAGGAAGAGCATCCATCTTTCTTGATTGTCGGTACCACTGCTTGCAACCAAAAATTTAGCCAAGATAAAATACCATTAACGGAAACTTGAATATAAAGGAGATGTATTAATTTACCAGAATATACAACATTACGTCACTTGTATGTCCAGGACGATATCAAGCATCAGTTTCACCTATCCGCCCATCTTTCCGACTTGTAATAGCATCAACTCGCTCTTGTAACTGAACCAGTAGGTTAATTATAATTAATACTCAAGCGGAAAAATATGATATGACTAATTCAATAAATAGAACTTCAGATAATCTTGTTTTAAAACTTCCACACATGGGTTTATATTGTGAGGTAAAAGACAAGAACTACGCTAGCTCACCTGTACGTATTTTAACTTTTCAGTGGTCAATTCCTCGGTCAAGCTTGTTAACCTGTATAAGTAAAAAGTTACGTAATCAAAAACAAAATTCAGACTAAAAACAATAAAGAGTAATAATATATACTATTGTTTAATAACCTGGATTGTAGCTCAGAAACCTTTGTAAGCAGCGAACGTTCTCTATCAGAAATTTCAACCTGAAAATTGGTAATAATTACTACAAAATGCAACGGTAAATTTATTTAACACACATTCACACCATAGCTTGCGAAACAAAACACAACAATTTATTATTGAGCGCAAGTAATGCATGTACATACAGATCCATTGTTCTCAGCGCTGCGAGGCAATGGTGGCAACTTCCCATTTTGAGAAGCTGAAATTAAATTTTTTAAAAAAACATTAGTTGGTCAAAGTTTCTTCACGAGTACGTTAGGAACCATTGGAAGTTTGACTCACCGTCTGGTACCTCGGTTTGTTGCAAGCTATTTATCAAATTTAAGATAAGATCCTGTGGAAACAAGTGGTTTTTTTGGGGGTAAGAACATCATCAAATTCGTATTTGTGAATCATTTGATGTATGATTCATTTTACCTGTTGAAGTGACGTTTGCTGAAAGATGTTTTGAAGGTGGGGCACAAGCATTGATGTAGATAAATTGCTATGTACAGAACTGGTATTGATCTCCCTAGGTTTGGGCTGCAAAACAGCCGAGAAACAGTTCAGTGTCACAAAATACATGAAGTTATACAAAGATGATTTTGATTAGGCTACAAACCATCTTATTTGAATCAAATATCCAATCGCCTACACTTGCAGACTTCCTCAATGCCTCCTAATTTATTAGGAAAGGAGTTAGATAAGAACTGGCACAAATTTGTAATTTGTAAATAATTGCTGAACTGGCTCCTTACCTGGGGTGATCGTCTAGTTGTAGATAATGGAATATCCTGAAGTAAATATTTTGAGTTAGAACCAAATTTTTAAGATTAGTAACATGACAAAACAACATACCTTTACAAGATCAACGTCTTCAGATGTCACCGAGAACCGTCCTTTTATTTGTACTAAATTTGCTTTCGACTTCTCATCCAACGAGTCCCTGAATCCTGTAGAAGTCATAAGATATTCTTAAAATGCGATCCTTAATATCTAATCATAAAACAAAAGGTGAGAATGAATAATACCTCCGGTTGATTTTATTGGAGCTGATAAACTGTTTCCTGAAGCTCGGTTAGGAAGGTTTAAAGGACCACTAAAGCTGGGAGCTCTCCTAACTTGCTGATGAACTTTATCAACTGCTTGTGAGCCGTCACTCTCGTACCTGATAAAAAACGACCTAATTATGTACATGTACATGTAGACATGACAAATATGTACATTTAGACATGCTTAATACCTCTTTAAGTTCATACATGCATAATCAGAAGATGCTAAGCAACAACAAAAAAAAAAAGAATAAAGAACAAAGGTGAAACCTTTCGAAAGCACGCGTTCTTTCAGACTTGGAATGATTTAAGACCACACCAGCCACAAGAGGTCCACTCTGTGTCTGCCGACTTCTTGCTGCTAAGATTTTCGTTTTAGCCTGTACTGGATCTTTATCTTTATCTGAGGTTGATGGCAGTTGTTCGGTTTTTGATCTGCTTTTTTTGAGAGATATGTTTCCTTTGTTCTCATCTATAAGATTACTTTCTGGAGTATCCCCCTCACTGCTCGGGCTTTCAGAAGGGGGGGCTATTTCATCGCTGATGAAAGTTTATGGAAAAGCCAAATGTTTAATAGAAACAACGAGCAATACATTAATAGATAAATAAAAACTCGCAAAGAACACCAACCTACTAACAATCTCGCTTGTGGAATATTGGTTGCCAGGAGTAGCCTTCGAATCGGACACTTCCTGCAGCAGAGAACATACCATATATTTCTATAAAATCTAAAATTTTATAAGAAATAAGTAGCCAATGGTTTAGATGTAAGGGACAAAAGCTAGCTTAATATCCAAAACTTGGATAATGTTATAATGATATCCTTACATTATTAACAAAAGAAGTTGAATTTACACCATCTTCCGAGATATCTTGAATTTCGTCATCATCTTGCATCTGTGGTGAAAATGAACAATAGAAGTTATAGTTGACTATAATAGTACAGCAAGCAAATTTTTGGTTGCAAAAGGAATAAGATGTATATATAGGATGAATACCAAGGATGCTTTGAATTTTAAATCTTGAATGTCAAAGTTCCAGGCACTAACACCTCGCTGGTACTCGCTCTGGATGTCATATCAAGAAATGAAGAGAATTATATAACATGAAACTATATTTGGAAAGGAAAAAAAAGCACAGCGCGTAATAGTGTCTCTAACCATTGACATGGCTTCTTGTTCAGCTGAGGGCATCTTCTTCAGAGCTAGTTGGGCAGCATCTTTAAGCTGGCGATATTTTTAAATCCATATAAAAAAACTACACAGGCATGTGAAATAAAGTTATATACACCATAAAAGTAGGAGGGGATACCTGGAGGGCTTTCACACGATGCCAGAGCGGTGGCAAGTCAGCAAAGAGTTTTTTCACAGAGTGTTCTGGAGGTTTAGCTTGCTTAAAAAATGAATGTTTTAACAACTTCTCAGCAGTTGGCCTTTTTGTTTGATCTTTCACCAAACACATCGCTACCATTTCCTTAAAAGACTGTTCAAAACTCACTTTATTTAGTTATTGCTGTCAGATGTGTGATCCTAAGAAAATTAAAAATATGATACCTTAGAAAAACGTTTATCACGATCGTAATCGAGTCCAGGGGGTGCATTTTGAATAGTCATTAAAAGGACCTGTGACACAAATGCAAAGTTTAAAAATAAGACTTGAAAAAAATTTACACTGATACTACACAAATTCACTACGATCGTATAAGACGAACCTTCATTGGAGGGTACTTTGAGAAAGGAGCATGACCATGAGCCAACTCCAGTGCAGTAATTCCAAATGACCAAATATCAGCCCTGAAATTTACCACCGTATTAATAAGTACGGTATTTTACAATCAGAATATAAATCATTGTGAAATTATCAAAATACTATTTAACTAGATAAATTTAAAATTTAAAATATCATCCGCACACACTTGAAATCGTATCCACTTCCTGGTTGCAGCACCTCTGGTGCCATCCTGCAAGCAGTTAAAATATTAAAGGAAAGACATATACAGACAAAAAAGCATATAATAAAGGTTGGTTGAGACATAGCGAAACACAAAATATATACTAACCAGCAAGGAGTTCCCACGAAAGTATTTCTGGAACGCTGTCTATCACCTCTATCAAACATACAAGCTGAGACACCAAAATCCCCGAGCTTTATCTCCCCATTAGTGTCAAGAAGTATATTTCCAGCCTGAATCAAAATAATATTTGTATAAGTCGTTTATATGACAAAAAAGAAGAGTATGCTATGTATCAGGAATGACCTTAACATCACGATGTATGTGGCCGTGTCGATGCAAGTATTCCAATGCCTTGAGAGTCTCCTTGAGAATAGAAGCAATAGCAGACTCTTCAAAGCCATCTGGATATGCTGTTTTCATGAGATGTAGACAAGAACCTTCAGCCATGAACGGCATAACCACCCAAAGGTTTTGGTTGACAGCAAATGAACAAAATGCACGTATCACATTTGGGTGATCTATCAAACTCATTGTTTGGGCCTCCCTTCGAATATCATCCTGTAACCAGCCCTTAGATCAGTTATTCTATCACAAGCGATTGTACTAATATTAGTTATAACATATTTACCTATATGTTCATTTCCTCTACATTTCTACTTCTTTTCTTTCTATATTAAACATTCGTCCAAACTGTATCGTAAATTTATTCATTTATTGCTTTCTTTGGCAGAATCCATTCCAGATCGCCCAGTGTATATTGTTTGTGGGGGGAATCCAATTGAGTGGTTTGGCTCTCAACAGCATTATCTCTTTCTAATTCTAAATTCTGATATATGCGCGAAAATTTGGCAAGCAAATGAGAAACATGCAACTGATGTGGGTGTGACAGTAAGAGAAACAACTAGAATATTATGATAATGAACTTTGCTTGTTTTGATGAAATAAGCAATGATTAATCATTTTCAAATGCCTATGTATGTCCTACAGCTACACATTTGATTGATCAAGTATAATCGTGTATCTTAATCTTTTTAGGCGAGGAGAAGGTCTAATTAAAACCACCGTCACAACTCACAAAAGACAGGCAGATGTACAAACAGTTTCGATAAGGCTTCAAGGTAAAGCACCAAAATATTCAAATTAACTAAGGAACCATCAAAGAAAGGGCACCCAGAAAAGCCACCATAACCAATCTACTGTCTAAAGGAGATAGCTTGAGGAAGTTGACATCCACGCTGTATCAGAGTAAAGAACCCGTAAGGCAACAATCATCCTGTCATAGATCTATTGTGATCAAAGAAAGACTAATAGATACCTATCATGGCCAAATTTCAGAAATTCTAGGGTCTTTTATGGTAACCAATATAGCTGCTACATGTGATAAAAAATGACTAAAAAAGATTTAGAAATCCACTTCAATAGATCTTATCCTTTATCATATTAAGCAAGGAAAGGGTAATAAATGCTTCACGTTATAAGACATTTAAAAGGCATTTTGCACACACGGAATGACGGAAACAAAAAACATAGCATTTCTCAGTTGACCACACATTTAATACTTACCAAGGCTACTAAACACTTACTAAATACAGGGACCACAGTCCCACACCTAAACTTGGATTAAGGTGAGTAACATCAAGCAAAATCAGCTTAACCCACAACTGTAACCTTATCTTGTGAGTTTAGCAAAACTCAAACTAGTATCATAAGCCACATTCAAGAAAATAGAAAGTAGGTGTTGCAAGATCACCCAGGGAGCCTGATAAGGTAGTTCGCCCAAAACCCCT
Organism: Tanacetum coccineum; assembly: GCA_026074375.1. Classification (NCBI taxonomy): domain Eukaryota; kingdom Viridiplantae; phylum Streptophyta; class Magnoliopsida; order Asterales; family Asteraceae; genus Tanacetum; species Tanacetum coccineum. The sequence goes on from BQNB010000808.1 coordinate 27,524, forward strand.
TATGTTAGTACCTAATATTACTGCACGTGAAATCAATGTCTATCTTTTCACAAAGAAACTAAACCTCAAATCAAGAGACTCCAATAAAAATTACAACTTTCTTGATACCCATATGAAACAAAATATGAAACTCGAGTCTATTGCATTATCGCTTTCTAAAACCAAATTCTCATCCATCCGTGGAACGCCTAAAACCAATTCCATTTTAGCGCACTTGATCAAGCTCAAAGGGCATTTATCCATACTTAACATAAAGGGGCACGCAATAGAAAGATCAAAACTAACACTTTACAAAAATCAGAGCTTTTTTTATATCCACTTTTCGCCACCAAAAATGAAAATTTTTAAGCCCTTTGACTTGTGAAGTCAAAGATCAATATCAATTCCAACATTAAAGTTTACATAAACATAAAAATGAATGAAAAAAGGTAGTAAGACTTACGAGGTTACTATTGATGCGTTCAAGATCCAAGGACTTAACAGCGATGACGTCATTATTAGGAAGATAGATCGCTCTGTAAACAGTAGCACTAGCACCATAACCAACTTCTTCACAGAGCTTGTAATCATTTGGATTTGTGCTGTAACTTTTCTGATGACCACCAACCATCACAAACTTAAAAACAGAGCTTTTTTATTATTAGTGGGTGATCTGAAAACAACAAGTTGAAAGAGAGTAGTAAATCTTGTGGGTGTCGGAAAATGAACAGAACACAAAAACTAGGACCGGCTTGTCTCTTGATTATTATTATTCGTGTTTTTTAATTAATACATTTTCGGTTTTCTTGTTTTTTTATAAAGCTTAGCACTTGCATATTAATTGACTATTTACTTCTAAAAATAGATACCGTCATAGATAAAGTATTGTCACATCAGCATTTTTCTAATAACACCATAATCTATCATAACATTAAAAACACCTTTCAAAACATCAATGCCATGGTGCATCTCTGAACCTCACAATTTATTTATTTTAATTATTCAAATAAACAACACGTTAAATTAAAATTAAATTTTCATTAATAAAAATAAAAACAAACTCATGGGACTAATAATAATAATTTAAAAAGACATAAAAATACTCAAAATGAATAAAAATGTAAAAACACTCAAAAAGATGTCATTCCTCCTTCACTAAACTTGTTGCCGCACATTTTTTGTTGTTGGTTCACACATCTAAATACAATTAAAACCAACCTAAAATACTAATCAAAACATTAACACAAAACCAGCCCAATCATCCTTTCTCACGTCCAAATAAGAGGGAAAAAATACGAGACCATTTAGGCTGGCGGGGACGACGCAAGACCTGAAAACGCCACCTTTGGTGTGGCACTGGTGTTTTCTCGTCGCGTTTTAGGGACGACGTCTCCCCAAAACGCAGGGTAGTTTGCTCTCTTATTCTTACCTTGCCTTTGAATTCGTGTTTTGTCAGAAATTTAGATCAAGTTTACTATATTATCCTCACTTGAATTTATTATCACGAACTTTAAAGAAAGGGAATTGATTGAGACACTTTCATTTTTTATTGGCACACTCGTATGTACATCCTGGTGAAGCAGTGTATGATAAATGTACAACTGTTTAATGCACTATTTAAAATTGTTAGCTGTCAATTAGTTGTCATTAGTTGTCTAATAGTTGTCCTTATCTTGTGTATGAGGTGTATCCCAATCTCGTATGAGTTGTATCCCAATCTCCTTGTAATCTATAAGTACCAACCATGTGTTGAGGAATGAGAAAACGAAACACATTACCATTCTACATTACTCTCTTACATGGTATCAGAGCTAGAAAGATCCTTAAAACACCAATTCTCTTAAAACCTCTCCACAAAATAATTGTCCTCCGGTCATCGGCAAGTCGCCGATGATTCGGAGGGATCCCAAACGTATTTAATGACTTTTTATCCTATTTTCTGTAATATAAATAAAGCAAGTATTCACCTTATCCTCCACCTCATCGACCAGTTTGGTACGTCAACCGGAACCGATCTCCGAATCTGACATCGGATCCGGATCCGAGAACATCGGGTTTGGTGGCTCCTGTGGTTGGTCTTGAGTCGGTTTGAGATGTTGAGTGTTTGTGATTTGAGTGTTTGTGATTCGAGTTTGATAAGATCTATTATTGTGTTTGTCGTTTTGTTTTAGTGTGATTTAAAGAAGAATGGTATGAACCGGTTTGAGATGTTAAGATGTGAGTGATGAGTATTATTTCTGGCTGCAAAGTAAAGAAAGGCAGGGATGGGGTCAGAAAAAAGAATATGATGGGCACACTAGTAGAGTTATCTTCGTCGGACTATTTGACAACCAACAAAAAAATAATTTATTTTTATTATATCTTTGAGAGAATACTTTGAATCATTCTCCGTTTTAGGGATACTTTGAATTATCCCGTAATTTGTGTTGGTGAGAATACTTTGAATTATTCTCCGTTATAGGGATGCTTTGAATTATCCCGTAATTTGTGTTGGTGATTTGTGCTAAGGTCACAAATCCGCACGACTGTTATTTTTCTCTTTTCTAGTTTTCTACTCCAGTCCGAGCTTTTGCGATTTCGCCGCTCGGACTGCGGGGGAGTGTTAGCTGTCAATTAGTTGTCATTAGTTGTCTAATAGTTGTCCTTATCTTGTGTATGAGGTGTATCCCAATCTCGTATGAGTTGTATCCTAATCTCCTTGTAATCTATAAGTATCAACCATGTGTTGAGGAATGAGAAAACGAAACACATTACCATTCTACATTACTCTTTTATAGGAATGTGCCAATCAAAATGAGAGCGTGCAAACCATCTCCCTTAAAGAAACTATAAATTAATTAATTAAAAATAAAACTATCATTTTACAAAAAATATGAAAAATAAAACTATAGTAATAATGATTTTATTAAATTGTCTCTTTTTTGCTATTGAACAGTTATTTTGAGATGTGTCTTAAAATAACTTTTGGTGAGCTTTTCTCTAATATCTTATTTTGGTATTTAACTTTAAAAATTATGTAAAAAAAATTGTTCCAAAATGATTGAAACAAGCAAAAGAACTCGCGTGTTGCGGCGGGGCTAATTTTTTCCCGAATATTATTTTTTTACGTTTCGGGGGTTTTTTTTTTGCCGATACGTTATGGCGAGGCTAATTTTTAATATTTTCTTTTTTTGTATGATTCGGGGAAAAAAAATTTGCGTTGGGACGGGCTAATTTTTTCCCGAATATTTTCTTTTTTTGGGACGGTTTTGTAAATTTTTTTACGGGAATTTTTGTGTAAGAAAATCATAAATAGTTAAAAGGTGAGGGTCCGTTTTGTATTTTTTTTAACTTTGGGCCAGATTTTAGGCTATTTATTGGCTTTTTTTTTTTTGCTATATTTTTCCCGGATATTTCCTTTGTTTATTATGATTCGGAATTTTTTGCTGTTGGGACGGGTTAATTGTTTTCCCGAATATTTCTGGTTTTTTGGGACGGTTTCAATACTTTTTTGGCCGATGAATGTAAAAAATTGTGAACATAAAAACTTGACCGTGGTTTTTTTTTTGTTAATTTTTTACGGGATTTTTTTGTGTAAGAAAATCCATAAATAGTTAAAGTTGATGTACCCGTTTTGTATTTTTCTTTTAACTTGGGCCAGATTTTTTGGCCACATTTTATTGTGAATTTTTAGGCTATTTTGTCGACAAATGTGATAATAAAATAATTTTTTTATATGGCTTATGTGTTGGGCCTCATGTTTAAAGTGTTGTTTTTTTTTGCTATATGGGTTTTTTTTTAATATAATGGGTTGTACGTTTGTGACCATATCGATTATTTTAAAGTTATTAGCCATCGAAGATGTTTCCGCGGGTATTTTTTTATCTGAATAAATCTAAACTTTTGTAATATTTTTTTTCCCTCCTACTTTGTGCATACACAAATTTAAAAAAAAAAAACAATTAAAAAAAAAAAAAAAACCAAAATCGGGCTGGCCCAAAATGAGAGCCCGTTACTGTAGCAAAGTGACCCACTGTGAAAACGACACTGGATTTGTCACTCATTGTGTATATTTATAATAAGTAGTAACAGTGAAAAGGGTTCAATTCACGAAGTGTTCAAGTAACTATTAACTGAATCAATTAGTTATTATAATTGGTGGTTAGAATGTGAAGAACCAAGTAATATAAAAAGATGTAGAGTTGTTAATGGCACGGTCCAACACAGCAGATTTATATCCTCGCAACTATTTGTAACCTTACTTAAGGCATTCACCATGTATACTTTTTTCTCTATAATGGACACAAGGTGATTGTGAGTCAATTAAGCCCTACAACCGGCGAAAACCTAAACCCGTTAACAAAACATATCAGCGGTCGCTAAGAATTATTATCATCTACCTGGAGCACGAGTCTCTTCTTTCCATTCAACATCATTTTCTTCATCGCCATCATCATCTTGGTGGCTTCTTGTGCTCTTTGCTGCCGAAGTAAAGCCTCTACAAACAAAAAGAAAAACACTCGATAAATCTGAATAATTTTAACCTAAAAAAGATATAAACATGTGTGCATTGTTTTTTTTTTAACGGCATTTTATATAAAAACTAGCAAGGAGCTAGGAAAAGATTACAAAATAATGGAACTAGGATTTTTCATCCAAGTGTTCCAATCAAAATTTGAGCTACAACGACTAGAGCACCAATGAAAAGACAAGCGAACAATATCGTCAAAAAGGAGATCTAAACGAGAGAAGTTGATCCCAAATAAAACTTGATTGCGAAACTTCCAAATAACCCACCAAGAAATGTAACAAACGCCTTCAAACACATTCTTGAGCCGCTTGAAAACTCTGAGATTTTTGAACCAAAGAAGTCAATCCTCGTATGAGTGAAAGTCTTGATACTCTAATTCCCACCAATGAACAACTCTAATCATTAACTGACGAGCCAATTGGCAAGAGAAAAGGAGGTGCGAAGTTGATTCCATAGCAATACTACAAAGAGGGCAAATAATAGACGGCCCCACGGATGTCAATCCTCGAGAGAAAGATTCAAAACCGAAGTAGGCAGCTCCCCTCATCCCCCCCCAAAGAATAATCTCCAAGCAAAAAATATGAATCTTAATGGGAATGATTTGACCCATCTTGTAGGAACATCACGTCTTCGAAGTATGGAAATCATAATATAATTCACGTGTCGATATTACCGAGATAGTCGGCTCGAAGGATCTAACAAGCTCATAGACCTTCTATCACTAATATTAGAAGAATAACAGAAGAAAGTATTAGGGATAGGAGAAGAAGATGTCTTCTTCAATACCACTTCAGAGGAGTCCGCCGAAATAGAACTAATAAAGAATTAGCTTCAACTTTGAAAGCCACACTAAATGTTTGTCTTATTTCAGGTAATACAGCCTCAGATACGTTGGCTTTAGGGGCAAATCACCAAGCCACACCAATCGTTTCAAAAGGAGTAGCCGTTACATTCCATACTTTCTTTTTGACAGGAGATAAGACGATTCAATACCCTTAGAGGCAAGCTTACTGACTTCATAAACATGTAGAGCCAGGAGAGATTCTTGACTAGGGAGAAAGAGTTGTCAAGAGCTCTACGAATATTCATATATAGGCTGAACTAAATCGTAGGACTAAAGAGAGGATCATTAGCAAGAAAACCGCCAAAATCCATTTGAAAAAGAAAGGGCGCGATTTTAAGCAAAAAAATAGTGACCCAAGAATCTTTTTTTCTTAAAAGCTAAAATTATTCCAGCCAATCAACGACATCTTTCTTTCTACGCATTTTTTCACGCCATTTGAAAAAATTCCTTACGAATTAGATTTCCATTTTTACTAAGAACGCCTTTAGGAACCTTAGTCGAAGGACATGTTATATATACCGGGTTAAAGAGCTCAAAACAGTTGTTTGATGAGAGTAGCCTGAACCACCAATCGAGTCGGGATTTATGCTTCATTTAGAAAGTTCTAGCGGATAATTTCGCAAGACGTTCATCCCAATGACTAAGTCTCGGAACCATAATACAACCTACCTTTACTCCAAGATAGTTAACGGAGTATGGGAGAATTGGACAACCAATAGACTTAGCTGCTGAAGCCACCCCATCATGTGGAAAATACCATTTACCATAAGCTTTACTTTTATTAAGATGATTTGAGGACCAACGCCAAATAAAACCACTTAAGAACGTTAACAATTGTTGATTAAAAATTTGATGGATTCCATTTCACCAATTAAAAATAACAATCATCAGCATAGCAAACAAGTGGATTATAAGTTAAGAGATTCATCAATCTGAATACCATTGTAAAGCCTAGCATTCACCACGTTATTAAAGGATAAATGCAAGCTTTCCGTGATCAGAATAAAAAGAAAGGGAGATAGAGGATCCCCCTGTTTCAATCATTTAGAAAATTTAAACTCCGAGTGTTCAGACACCCATTGACAAGGAATAGATCCATAGCAGAGTAAGGCATCCTTGAATCCCAAACGACGCCTCATTTGAAGCCAATAACTAAAATTTGCTTAGTAACCACATCTTAGTAATCCATCTCACCAAATCATTAAGTTTTTTCAAAGTCTATCTTAGAAAGATCAAGCTTTGGATTCTTTGTGCTTACACCAGGATATAGCTCATTAAGGTATTAAATGGGGCCTGTCAAAGAATATGTCGATTAGAAACACAAGGACGGGATTGGAAAAAACATCACTAACTAGCTCCGATATAACGTAGGCCTCAAACGATTAGCTAAACTTAGTGATGAATTTTATACATACTTCAATCAAAATCTGATTAGACGAAAATCTTTAACCATTTATTGCTTCCTGCGATTTAGGAATCAAGAGTAATAACGAAGAGTTACATCCAGGAGGAAACGAACCTGTAGAAAAGAAGGAAGTAACAGCAGCCACGACATCATGGTCAATTAAACTCCAGTATTTACGATAGAATTCGAAAGTGAAACCGTCAGGGCCAGGAGATTTGCTTATTCCACAATCCGAAACCGCTATTTTTATCTCTTCATAAGATACATTTCGTTCGAGATCCTCGATTTGATCAGGGGTTAACCGATTAGGAAATTGATAGTCAAAAGTGATACTACTTGAACTCGGGACAGCAAAGCGAGTAGCAAAGTGCTTGAGAAATTCATTTTTCACCAGAGAAGGTTCCACGATCCAATCACCATCTGCTAAAACTCAACGAATAGCCAACTGAGAACGTTTCTTATTAATAATTCCATGAAAAAACTTGGAATTTTCATCCCCCTCTGTAGCCCATCGAATTTTGGTCTTTAGAGCCATATCTAGCGAAGAAGACTTGTTAAAATCCTGCAACTCCTTCAACAAATCTGACCTTTCATGAATCAGATCATCGTTACAGCTTCCTTGGTCGAAAATATTATCCAAAATAATAAGACGATTTTGAATATTGCGTTTATATGCTCATTCAACTTTTGATTATCTTCAGCAAGCCAATGTTTAATTGAAGACTTAAGAGACTGCAATTTTTTCTTCAACATGTGTGCACTGTTGAACTGAAACAAACGACATAGAAAAAAGGAGAAAGTTCCATCTTTTTATAAGGTTAATGGCATCTAATAGCAACGAATTTTCTCAAATGTTCTCAAATTTTCTCAAATGCACCAATATTGTCATTTCCTGATAGATCCAAAGAGTTTGTAGTTTACTGCGACGCGTCAAATCAAGGATTAGGTTGTGTACTCCTGCAAAGAGGCAAGGTAGAGAATGCGACAACAGAAATGTTGCATGGCCTGGACCAACTAATGGAAAGGAAGGAATGTGGAGGTATGTATTTATTATGGGTTCCATTAATAGTTGATGTAAGGACATTAATGATGGACGAGGCTCATGCATCGAGGTATTTGGTACATCTGGGAACAAATAAGACGTACTATGACCTTAGAGATATGTATGGTAGCCATGTATGAGAATGATATTGCTACCTATGTTAGCAATTGTTTGACTTGTTTAAAGGTGAATGTTGAAACATCAAAGACCTTCGGGTTTATTGTAACAACTAGAGATACCCGAGTGGAAGTAGGATATAGTAACTATAGACTTTATTAAGCCCGGCATGGCTGCAAACCTAATAGGTTGCCCCGCCAATTTTTGGACAATCTCAGCTAACCAAACCCATGTAAACTCATCACAACCTCGTTAACAGTGATTGCACAGTGTCATACGTACAGCTCAATCAAGAAAGGCAATAAAAAAGATCACAATTTCACTCCACATGATTAATAACAAATGGACAAATGCGATACTGTCATGATAATAAACTGCCATGAGATAATCTAAGAAAGTGTAACCAAATGCAATTGAGCGTCACATCACAACATCGCATATTTTGGTACATTATATACAATATACAATAACAGGTCACAAACACGGCGACGTATTTTGGTTCGTTGCGTTTTTCACAGAAACCGAAGCCATGGTTGCAAGCTTATTAAGCTTTCCTCTCCAGAAGGTCAAGCCAAGTCGAGCCCGACCCGCGCATATATTGTTTATGACCCACTAAACACGTATCATTCATAGTTCATACGTGTTCTTCTCTCCATCCTCAAATCTCTCCATCCTCAAAACAACCAAAAAACACAAATTCCATATTCAGTAGACACAATCAAACCCAAGGCTTTTGAGGTTACAGCCGAGGAGCAATGCAAATAATGTCCGCTTAAAACGACCCAATTTCATGGTTGCGGCTAATAACCGTAGTTTATACAAGTTGTTAGGTATAAACATAAGCAAAGCGCGCTGTAAAGGAAACCCATGGCCCCATGGCTGCGAATATAATAATTTGCCCAACCATGGCTGCAAATGTAATTATTTGCCTCGCCATGGCTGCAATGTAATTATTTTAAACCTTTTCAGCAAATTAAACACAAACATGTCCAAAACCCCTCAATGCAGTTTCATGGTTGCGAGCTTAAAACACTCGCCCCGCCACGAAGCAAATAATATCACCTTAAAAAACTTGAATAATAGAGGTTCCAAACACCCAAATAGTCACGAGAACAGTCGCAAAGTAACTTTCGAGAACATTTAACAACAAATGGCATCATCCCTCCAAATAGTAACTACTAATAAGCACTGCATAATATTAAAAAATCATAAAATGAAACATAAATACATAATTTTAAACCTGAAATTAACAAAATCCCCAAACTCCGACAAACCCTAATTTTATATGTATAAAATATAAGATTGAATGACCTTTTTGTGTTTCTGGAATTTGTTTAACAAAAACAACATAGGGGATGCTTATAACGATTCCCCATCTTGTTTCTCACAATATTGATTCCATTATTAGATCATGTATCAAGATTATAATCATCCTTCAATTAAGAAAAAAAATGAGATGGTCTGGAAATTATAAAACGATACAATCACTGTAAATTTTTTGGGTAAGAGATTTAAGGATGGAGGTGTTATGTGTGCGTTTTTGTTGGTTGTTTTGAGGATGGAGTGATTTGATGATGGAGAGAAGAACACGTATAATGATACGTGTCTATTGGGTCAGAAACAATAAATATGTCCTTACCTCACTCCCGGTTTTAATCCAAAGAGAGAACGGGTCGGGGCGAAGTCATTAAGTGCTCGGGTCAGACCGGGTACTACAAAGACATTTATTGCAGCAAATCCTGCCTTTTAATCCAAAGAAAAAATGTAATTATATGTAGATTAATGAAAATCCAAGAATTATACTTCCAATAAGGAACTCCACTCCAAAGACTTGGTATCGTGATTGTGGATGCTCTATATATTATGTGTGTTTATAAGCACATATGCTTACCCGCGCAAAGCAGCGGGTTCGGAGGCGAATGTTGTTTAATGATATTTGATTTTACGTCTTTTGTTTGCGAATATTGTTTAATGATTTTTTATAATAAATGATAGTTTCTAGAGATTGCTATTATTAGTATTATTTAAAATAAAATTTTAGATTACGATATTAAATTGAAGGACTCTTATAAATCTACACATTTAAGTGTGTTGTCTAAATTTTCTAAGCTTACATTTTAAGAAGATTTTAAATACATTATAATGTAGTATAGATATGTCACAATTTTCTTTGAAAGTTCATCAAAATAGAGACGTTTTGTCAAGTGGCGATTATTTGAATCTGATTAATAGAGCAACAAATCTAGATCCATAAAATCATGATAAAATATAAATAATAATAAACACACCCTTTGATATTAGAGGCCAAGCTATGGTAACGCCATGCTCGACATTATGCCTAGCTGGCATCAGCGTTGCCGGCGTTATCATATCGCCCTACCAAAAAACGCAACGGCGTCAAGCCATGAGTTACCACATCAACGTATGCAGCAACGTCCAAAACAAAAAATATATAAAAAAATCAAAGACATCATCCTAGCGGCTAGTAACGGGTATTTTTAATTTTTAATTTTTTTTAAAACCCTTCTCAATACAATATAAATACCCCTTTATACCATATATTATTTACACACAACCTAAAATCTTCCACACAAAAAAACACATTCTTTCACAATGGATCCGAATTAAAGCGATGACGAACGTAACAATTTTTTCGAGGTCGATGACGAAACCGACATGTGGTTTATCATGCAAGCGTACGAGCATAACCAACGGTTGGAAGAAGAACAAAATCAACCTCGCTTGACCCGTAACCCGATCCATCGTGGCCGTGAGGATGCCAAAAGACGTTTGATGGCCGACTATTTTGATGACTATTGCAAGTATCCATTATACTATTTTCAAAGAAGATACCGTATGAGCCATAAATTATTTCTAGATATAGTCGAAGGTATTAAATCTTATAATGTCGATCCTCTTTCAAAGCATTTTAAATTCTTTACTCATCGACCCGATGCTACGGGTCGAATGAGTATGAGTGTTATTATGAAATGCACATCCTTCATAACATATGGCAATACACCCGATGCATTTGATGAATATTTACAATATGGTGTGATGCTATACGCAATAATTGTTCTAGATAATTTCAAATAAGTTCATTATTGATTTGTACATGTGAAGTATAAAGAAATCACTCAACATGCCTGACGTTTGAAAAGTTATTTGATGCACATGAGTATATTCATGGTTTTCCTGAGAATGCTTAGGATGCATTCGATTGTATGCACTGGCGATGAAAAAATATGTCCAAAATTATGGTAGAGGCAATTTGGAGGGTGATAAAAAAATACCAACTATTATGGCTTGAACTTGTTTGCTTCGAAGATTTGTGGACGTCTGGCATGCTGATGATATGGGGGGGGTGGGGGAGTTTTTTCGGTTGATGGATGGCGGGTGAAAATAATGATATTTATGTTTCTTATAGATAATTCTTGTTATTTGACGGGACCTTCTTGAGATGGACATAGCCCATGTAGCTCGTTTGTGGTATGAGTAAATGGTGGCGGGTTTGAACGGGATATTACTGGCCGTAGTGGTATTTACCCACATTGGGCAACTTGCGTCATAATCATTCTCGTACGCAAAATGACGAGAAACATAGTTTCTTTAAAAGGTGACAAGAAAGTGCACGAAAGGATGTATCGGAACGTGGCTATTGGTGTTCTCCAATGACCGTTGGGGAGGGGGAATAATACAAACAACCGGCACATTAATACCATGTCAACCGGTTACGTAGAAGCTTGTATTTCTTTGCATCATAATACGATAACATGATTATAGGAGGGATCAAAAGAAAATGGCGTTTAGTGTCTGGGACGATAATGTTTGCTAATCCGTCAAGAAATATGCAACGTACTTGGATTGAAGATGCTGATGTAAAGTAGAAAAGCTAAAAAATCATGGAAAAAAGAAGTGCATCTTAGTCTTCAGCGAAACCTTATTAAGCGTATTTGGCAACAACGTGAAGATCAGGATGACGAAATTTAGTCGTCGGAGAGTATGTTTTTATTTGTTTTTCGTATGTTTTTTAAGTATTGTAATTTGTATCTTTACTTAATGAAAGAAATGTTTTAGTTTGTTTAATTAAATTAAAAAGAAAAAAAAGTCGGTCTTAAAAAGGTGGTGTTATTGGGTGTTATGATTGTAAAAGTTTTTTTTTTTAGTGATGATGTTAAATCTTAAAGGATGATGTTGCGGTATTATGGTACTTAGCTTTGTGTTATACGTACGTGTAACGTTCTATGTATCTCTTTACCATTTTATAAAAATCACCCCTTGCTAGTTGCTACTCTATTTAAGAACCAACCATGCATATTCATCCTTAGTTCCATACACTGATACAGATAGCTTAAAACATCCATTCTATATTCATCATCAAACTACACATAAATATTGTAATGGCTTGTTAAATCAGATCTTCCCACATGTGTATCTATGGACGTACCAGCACAGGGCCATGTCATCCATGTTCTGAGGACTTTGCTAAGCTTCTTAGCTTCAAAGGGTAAGCTTCTAGTTACATCTCTACGACACCAAAATTCATTTGGAAGAAAATGAAAGATGCTGGAAACCGATGTCTCGGGTGATCCTACCCCAATTGGCAACTGTGGTGGAATGATTCGGTTTGAGTTCCTTGATGATGGGTGCTCAGAAGACAGCGAACCCAACGATCTTGAGTCTCATTTTTCTATGCTTGAGACTCACGGAAAGAAAGCACTTACTACTATCCTTAAGGATCATGCTGAAGATGGTAGCCCGGTCTCTTGCCTTATCAACAACCCCTTTATGCCTTGGGTTTATGAGTTAGCACAAGAGCTAAACATTAGTTCGGTGATGCTTTGGTTGCAATCGTGTGCTTGTTTTGCCTCTTATTACCATTACGGGAAGTCGGTTATACCTTTTCCAAGTGAGGAACAACCCGACATGGATGTTCAGATGCCGAACATGCCTTTGTTGAAATCGGACGAGATCCCAACTTTTTTACATCCTTCAACGACTTACCCGTTTTTGAGAACAGCCCTTTTACGGCAGCTCAAGAGCTTGTCAAAAACGTTTTGTATACTGATGGAAACGTTTCAAGAACTTGAAGATGACTTGATCAAGTACATATGTCTAAAATATGACCTAATCGACCCGTCGGTCCACTGTTCAAAAAACCTTTACTGAAAAACGATCTCCAATATCCTCTGGTGACTGAAATAGGCAGACGATTGTCTAATAGTGGCTAACTCAAAAGACCCCTTCTTACGGTGTTAATATATCGTTTGGAACTCTTGTAAGCTTTAGCCAAGAACAAATGAGCGAGCTAGCTTATGGTATTTTGAATTCGGGCCACTCATTTTTGTGGGCCTTGAGGATGGGTGCCACTTTTACGGGTGAATCTGGCACCCTTCCTAAAGAATTTTTGGAGTCTGTGGGTGATAAAGGGATGATGGTGGAGTGGAGTCCACAAGCTGAAGTTTTATCGCACCCGGCAGTGTCTTGTTTCGTGAGTCATTGTGGGTGGAACTCGACTTTGGAGGCGTTGTCAAGCGGTGTTCCCGTGGTGGCATTTCCGGGGTGGGGTGATCAAGTGACGGATGCAAAGTACTTGGCTGATGAATGGAAGGTTGGGATTAGGCTGAGTAGGGGTCAGACTGAGAATAAAGTGATTGGGAGGAAGGAAGTGGAGATGTGCTTACGGGAGGCCACTAGTGGCGTAATGGTGGCCGAGATGAAAAGGAATGCTTTAAAGTGGAAGGAATTGGCGGAGGAAGCGGTGGCCGGAGGTGGTTCCTCGGATCGAAATATTCAAGAGTTTGTTGATGGAGTTAGGGCATCCCCCATGGGCTTAGTTGGCATAGTGTAATGTCAGAAAAAATGTTACATGGCAGCGATCAATGCATTGTGGGTTCATCCATGTCATCACACGTATAAAACTCATGTCTCTCTGAACAACCGAACAATATATGTACTTGTTATCACTTTTAATAATAAAATATTGGGTGTCCTTTTTAAATAATACAAGTGAGTGTGAGTTGAATTTAATATTGCAAGGTTAATAGATTGTATGCATTGTGGGTCTTTAATATAAAAAGGTGGTGTGTTTATGTGTCTCTCACTTGGCACTCTATTACACCCAAACTCATTCAATGCATTGAGATGGCCTTAGATAATGATTTGCTAAAAAAAAAGTAAATTACTTAAATAAACCATCTGTATGCTCATTTTATCAAAATAAACTTTTTTCCAATGTTTTATCAAGATGAAATAAAAATGTCACCATCACTAATAATGTGTGTGACTTTATAAATATAACCATTATTTCTTGCACAACACAACACGTACACATAATATCCTTTTAAAAGTGATAGCTAAGTTTCAATATAAATTCAACTAAATACAAACCATTGGTGAAACCATAATTTATAACTTATGCATTAAATTTTATATATTATATATGGAAACAGTAATTTTAAGCTTGTAACTAGTAATTTTCATGTATTGGTTCAAGTAATTGTAAATTTAGCTAAATTCAAACCATTGTTGAAATCACAGCTTATAACTTATGCATTAAATGTTATACATTTTATATGGAAACAATAATTTTTAATTTGTAACTAGTAATTTTTATTATTGGTCCAAGTAAATATAAACTGCCCATTGTTGAAATTTTTTAGTTTGTATGTGAAATTGTTGAAATGCGCATCACATCTTGTTTGCATGTGAAATTTTTTAGTTATGGTGCGTTTCTCCATTTTGATTTAAACAAAACGCATCATTTTCTTCAAGTTCAAATGGAAACGCATCATTTTGTAACATAATGGCGCGTTTCTTCATTTTGATTTAAACGAAACGCATGAAACGCATCAATTTTATCATTTTCTACATAATGGCGCGTTTCTTCATTTTGATTTAAACAAAACGCATGAAACGCATCAATTTTATCATTTTCTACATAATGGTGCGTTTCTTCATTTTGATTTAAACAAAACGCATCATTTCTTCAAGTTTAAATGGAAACGCATCATTTTCATCATTTTCTACATAATGGCGCGTTTCACCATTTCGATTTAAAAAAAAAAGTTAGGACAATGATGGTGAAAGGGACATGAGCTGACAACATATGCTGGATTTGTTTACATGTATTTGTTTGGTCTAATGAATAATTCAAAAGGGTCTTAAAGGTGTAACTTATTATAATATATATGTATATATAATTATATAAAATATTAGTGCACAGTGCCCTTTTTGGAATAAAAAATTCCCTCATGCACGGCTTGACAAAAAAAAATGAATAATTCAAAAGGGTCTTAAAGGTGTAACTTATTATATATATATATATATATATATATATAATAATTATATAAAACACCAGTGTACAGTGCCCTTTTTTGGAATAAAAAATTCCCTCATACACCACTCCTGACAAAAAAAAAATTATTTATATATATTTTCAAAACACACTCTGAACTTTAATCTATTTACGACTTTTATATATAACAAACTTTATTTATCAAATATGGAACGATTCATTCGAAAAAAAATGTCATTGAAAAGATCGTCGAATTGCGAACAAAACGAGCCGAATATCGCACCGCTTCTAACATTCGTACGATTTTATAAAAAATATTGAAGTTTAATATGTATATTTAAAAACCCGAATTTCCAAAACGCACCCTGAACTTTAACCTATTTACGTTTTTTTTTCATATTTTTTAAAATTCAATTTTTAAAGCGCACCCTCAACTTTCACATATTTACGAGTTTTTAATAAAACAAACTTTATTCGTCAATTACGGAGCGCATATTCATCGTTTCATTCAGAAAAAAAATGTCGCTGAAAAGATTGTCGAGTTGCGAACTAAACGAGCCCGATATTGCATTGGTTCTTACATGCGTACGATTTTATAAAAAATGTTGAAGTTTAATATATATTTCAAAATGTTTACGGAAATAGTCTCTAGGGTTATCAGTACGTTGCAAGGTAAGTCTCAATCGCTGAAAAATAATACTTGTCGTTATCGGTTTGTTGCAAAACTAGTCCCGCGCGCTTCGCGACAGCGCGCGGGTGACAAACCTCGTTAATTATGGTCCCATGAAATTGTAGAAGTTTATGAATCATGATTTATGATCTACGACTCGCTGATTAGCTTATGAAAAAAATGGCACAGTTTAATAAAAAAGGTCACTTAGGCTACCCCACTGAGGTTTGACGACCTATATTTATTCTGTCACGTTAGCTTTTTTTCTCCAGCGACCTACAGACGACATTTTAAACTCAGTAAGGCGACCTACATAAATTCTTTTTTTTAAGAATTAACAAGATTTTTTTAATACAAAATTTATAAAAATACCTCAACGGTTACAAATTTCAAACCCTATTTTTTCATCCACAAATACTTAACTTTCACATACATTTTCACCAAACTTTCACACACAAGTTTTACATACATTTCTGAAAATGAGTTGTTCTCTTTTACATACCGTCGAAGAAATCAAAGAATTTGTTCAGAAACAATGTGATATAGACGATGTTGCACGGATGGATGCTATCATCGCCGTAAGCAAGCTGTTTAACAAAGAATACCATGCAAAACAAGCTTTGAATGAACAATATGCGTAATGCAATGACATTCCGCCAGAAAGACGACGTGATGTGATCCAAATTTTTTGAACATCAAATCCATGAAAGATCTCATGGTTGAACACAAGTTGTGGAAGCTGTGTAAAAAATCCAAAATAATATCAGTCGCAAATCTAATTGATGCACAAAGAAAACAAATAGTAGTTGTTTTCGTATCGTAATGTGTCGTATTTCATTTTTATATATTGTATTTTCATTTGAATGTCGTATTTCATTTTATGTACTATAATTTTATTTTTATTTGAATAAAATGTGTGTGTTTTAAATTAAATTGAAAAACTCATTAATAGAGGGAAAACTAACTGGTATAATACGAGAAGTATTATAAAATGTCGTATTTCATTTTAGACATTGTAAATAAAAATGGAGAAGTATAATATAAAAAGCGGTTTGAATTTGTGTATAAAATGATGGAATGAATGGGGTATTTATAGTGTTTAAATGGTTTAAATTTTAAAAGTTTTAAAAAGTTTTTTTTAATATATAAAATAAATTTGGGTGTGTTTCATTTTCGGTGGCAGGGACGACTAACTCCCCCAAAACCTTTTTACATGACCGAATGGGATGACCTTGCCACAATAAGGGTGACCGACTTCAACCTTGACGACCGAGTCGGTCATCATCCATATTGCGTCCAGGCTTATTGGTATGT
The DNA here is from genome assembly GCA_026074375.1 of Tanacetum coccineum. Classification (NCBI taxonomy): domain Eukaryota; kingdom Viridiplantae; phylum Streptophyta; class Magnoliopsida; order Asterales; family Asteraceae; genus Tanacetum; species Tanacetum coccineum. Next base: position 44,702 of record BQNB010000808.1, read on the forward strand.
TTGATGAAACGAGCGGTAATAGCTATCAATAACAGTTATTAATAGCAGTTAGTAGTAGCAGCTAACAGTGATTATTTGTTTTATTAATACACGTTTGATAATGTGGTTGTAATTGTAAAAATAGCATTTAAACAAAACAAAAATGCTAAATGTTAAATGTTTGAGAAATGAGCATTTAGAAAAGCATCATTTAAAAAACAAAAATGTTAAATGCATGGTGTTAAACAAGCTTTGATAGTCAAATAGAGTTATTTACATGTTTGGTCCTTGTGGTCATGCCCAAAATACATGTTCAGTCCTAAAAGGTTAAAAATTACACCAGTGGTCCCTATGGTTGTCCCAATTGGGTTGACCGATCCTTTGATCGCTTTCTCATCCAATTGGGGGTTAACTTCGGGGGTATTTTTGTCCAACCACTGCTATAAGAAAACCTCAGGGACCATATCTGCAACATTTTAAACACAACTTTTTTTTCCTATATAATCAAATTATAGAGCACAAGCACAGATAAACCAAAAGTCTTTTCTACCCATAAAACCACCCAATTCTTAAGTACCCTAATTGCTAACGATTAATTAAAATGGTTAGAGGTAAGTGGTTTGTTGATTGTTTTATAAGTTTTTTGTTTTTCATTTGCTTTGTTTAGTTACTGATGCGGTCGTCGTAGGACTTCAACAAGAAGTTTTATAACTCTCTAGGCAGAGTACCTAACCGTTGTAGTAGTAGTATAGGTAAGACTTGGAGGTTGTTATCGTTCTCTAGGGGAATAGGTTGGGAAGGCTTGATCACGGTCCAACAGAATTCTAGGGGTTGAGAGAATATTATTTTTGTGTTTTTATATTTATAAGAAAGCAAGTAAATCTATGGTTTGAGAGGTTGGTTTGTTTAATTATTAACTAAACTAATATCTAATCTATTGGTGATAACTTTATGATAATTAAATGTATTTACTTAATCATGCATTACTTATCAAATTGCTTCTCCTAATCCTGTTGCCTTGTCACTCTTGTGATAATTTGTGTAAGTATTTCCTAGGTCATGAACGGATTACACGAACCCGTCGTCTATTTAATATTTCGTCAAGGTAACGCACAAGTAAGGTAGTATGAAGACTGTTACAAGGCCCCTAAAAGTATAATAAATGTGTGTAAAATATCTTAAGAGGGATCAACCATATAAGGGGGTATGGTAGTATGAAGACTGTTACCCGATGATATCCTTTCTACGCACTCGCGTTTCCCTAGACATGTCTACAACGATACAGATAAAAGCTGGTTTTCTAAAGCCTAACGCGCATATTCATCAACAAGAAGCAACAGTAATAGGATCTACAATCCGACTTTCATGCAATCATAAGAAAATACAAAGGAGGGTTTAGCCTAGCATGTTAAAGATAAAGCAAGAACATAGATTAATCACACAACACATAGACATATTGAATTATTAATGAATAACACTCTTACTTGATTAAGACATGGATAGAAGGTAGTTACAATAGGGTTTTGAGGCCCTAGAAACGACCGTTAAAACTGCTACAAAGACTTGGGTTCGTCTCCCAAAAGTTATACAAAGTTACACACTTAAAACTCTAAAATCGGGTTTGTATATATAGAGATATCGCTGCGACGGCGTCGTGTTGAAGTCCTAACGCTGTCGCTACGTGAATGATTCTAGATCCTCTTTAAGTCGGTCACGTCCTGACGCCGTCGCTAGATCTCTGTCGCCGTTACTGGATAGATCACGATGGCATCGCTTTATGCATGCGATGCCGTCTCCACGCACTGTGAACAATACTTCTTTATGGATTTGTTGTAGGTCTGTAATCTTGTTCGTTTCTTCTTCAAATGAGTCTAAGTCACGTGTATTTCCTCTAAATGTCATCCAAGTGCTAAAAACCTGAAAACAAATTATTAAGCACATAATCTGGGCATATTTGCATGATTTAGGGGGTTAAATGACTCCGAAATAGTGTATAAAATGACACCTCATCAAATACCCCTACACTTGGGATTTAATTGTCCTCAAGCAAATGGGCTTTTCTAACCTAAACAATAACAATATGAGGGTCATTTAACCTACTCTTTAAAATCATTTTACAACACAACCTTCTAGACCTCGTAATTAAAAGCACATAAAGTATATACTAGCACCTCATATAAGTGTTTGGGATTCTCTCTTTCACTCGGGTGTATAATAAACTATAACAACTATGAGGAAATGGAAAATCAACACTCATTACATGTCATAGCATATAACTTACCATAGGCTTGGTAAATGATCAAACCTCCACCGCTAGGCGCAAGCATTATTCGTTACTATCTAAGATGTCTTTTAAAGGGTTATGGGGTGTAGGTGTAAGATAACATATATGGAAACGGAAACGAATGGGATACATTTGGGTGGCTTTGGGTGAATTTGGAGTGGAAGGGTTAGCTAATTATTTATACGAATACACATTGGTTTGGTTGCTAAGCCAAGACTCAAACGAAGATATACAAACTCTACACAACTCTACATCAATCTCTTTCTTTTTCTCATTTTTTCTCGTACACTTTTTGCCCTGCCATTGTTTAAACATATAATACATCATAGGGGTTTATAGATACACCCCTACACTTAAAATTTTACATACTCAATTATTTACAATTTAACTAATGACCCGATTTGAGGTGGATCAACATAACATGAAGTTTATTGAGCTCTATTAGGGGTAATAAAGTACTTCTTCTCCAATTCTTCATAAGATGAATACTACCATGAATCTCGATCATCCCAAAACTGTATTTACAAGGATAAGGACTTGGCAACCGTGTACTCAAATAATTAACTTGGGTTAAAACAATAATGTACTAAAAGTGAGTACATACAAGGTAAGCTAAGGCGATTTTGGTGTAACAATTAGTTTATGGGTGACAATGCTCTTCATTAATAGTCCGTCTTAACCAGAAAATTACAAGAACCATGAAAAATGATAGGCTCGAAGGGTTGTACTAGGAGTATCCTGCAATAAAAATGAGTGCATGACAAGGGTGTGTGATAGTTACATGATCGAGGTGACCATCATAACAATTACAGGTTTAAAACATGGGTTAATTCCAGTGCCTCTTATCTAGCAAATCCTAATACTCACTATGCGGTCTCGGGATGCATCACAAAAACAAGTTCTAGAATTTAATATACTACCGGTACACTCATATAATTTAATACCGATACCAATGCTCTAGAAAAGGCGACAAAGACCATATGTACACATTCGTAACGACGGAATAGACACATATGACTGCATTCGAACCTTGACTCGAGAAAGCTAAAGTTACAAATTATCTTGGGTATCAATAATGGATACCTGAATTCCTAAAGATTTAAAGGCGAACCTCACATTTTTGGGGTGAAATTCTGAGGATTTTTGTGCTAGTCATATAAATTCCTATTCATGAGACGTTATTAATACTTGGGTTTCATCGGTATGTGTCATAAAAAAATTTAAATTTTGGTCAAAATTACCTTTTTATGCTATTTTTGATATATTACCCATCATTTTAAGGAACGAAGCAAATGAAAAATAAAGAAATAGTTTTTAAGGCTTATTCCCCTTACACTTAAGTTGAACATTGTCCCCAATATTCTATAGGAGTACCCGTAAAAACAAATAAAGGGAAAAGAAAACAAGTAAAAGAAATTAGTACTCCCCTGGTTAGCTCAACAATGGAGAAGAAACATGCGATAACTAGTTAGATCGTCCTCCAAGAGTCGTCTAATGAAAACATCCTAAGATCTTCCAAGATTCTTCTTGTCAAATATAACATGTAAATCAAAGACAAAGATAACTACACCAAGCGTAAAATCCACGGGATAGATATAAATACAATAAGAGTTTTAGGTTTCGACTCTATGAACGCAGTAAAGATAAGATGAGAGTAATGATATAATTATAGGTTTATGCAGGTTTACTAAAGAATTACAAATCTTAAATATTGCAAATTTTATTTTTCAAAAATACTTAAAGATTTTTGAATTTTCACATTACTGGAGACGCGACGCCATCGGGTTTTATCCCGATGCCGTCTCCAGGCACTGTGAAAAATTCCTTTTCGTTTTTAATGAGAAATTTCCTGCGTGCAATTTTATTAGTCAAATCTAAAGAAAGTACTGCATAAAAACATAGAATTAATCATTACAATCATATGACTCGAAATTGACGCGAATTAATCTAAACAATTTATTTTAAATGTTTGAATTTGGTTCTAAAAACCGAATATATTCCCTACACTTATTTTGTTGCAAAATACCTTTGATTGCAAATAAGACGAAGTTATAAACAAACAAAGCATGATTACAAAATAATTCAAACATAATAAAACAAACAATAAAGAATTAAAACACAAGACACTCCTAATATGCGGGAAAAATAAATATTGGGTTGCCTCCCAAAAGCGCTTGTTTTTGTTCGAGTCACGAGCCTGACTCTATCTTTTTTTTAACAGATAAAGGAGAGTGTGAAAACTAGAAGGGGGAGGGGGGTTGGATAGTTTTCCCTAATTAAAAATTTAATTAAAATATCCGGTTGATTATTTTTTTAAATCTATTGTTGTAAGGATGTAAATAAATTATTAAGTTAGCACGACGAATAATAATAAAGGATACGTGACAAGGATATTTATAGTGGTTCGGCTACAAGGTCTCCTACCTTGCCCTACTTCACTCCCCGAGTCACCTACTCGAGAGTTCGAATCCACTGGACACTAATGCTCCTTTAACCGGCGGAGAAGCCTCACAACGTCGCTTACACCTTTTAACGGTACTAAGCTAAATACCAGATTCTTCATACGGTAGAATCACACCAATACCTTTTTACCCTTTGCATAATATCAAGGTATATCTTATGTTCCAACAAGTAGGAACATGATACCTTTACACTACTTGCCCTCTATTAGGTACCAAGTATTACACCATGATCCACAACTATTCTACACAACATTTTTTTATTAAATGATCCTATCACTATATGATATAAATCTTGATTGAATATGATGAATGATGCTTCAAGATTAGTAGGTAGATCTTTGTGACTTAAGAGACTTTTACATAACGTAAGCTTGGAGAGTTGATCTCATATGTAAAACCTAATAGAACTTCTCCTATTAAGAAATCTATCAAAACACTAAAACAAAAGAAACCATAATTATAGATCAGTTGGAAACTGAACAAAGAAGAAAGAAACTATGTGAATGAATGAATAAATAAGTGAGAATGAGCTGGTATTTATAGACTCTAGTTTTACTGTTCACCGGTTCCGTCGGTTCTTGTTGAGGAACATAACCAACTCGTTATCGAACAAAACCGACGTACAGTAATTAAATCCGAATTTTGATTTACAAGATCTTAAGAGATCATGTGTGATCTTATGAGATCATGTTTAGATTTGGTGAGAAAGATATGTTAACTAAGATGTAACTATGTTTGAAGATTTTAATGTAAAGTGTACATTTTTATTCTAAAAATGTATTTATGTGTTTTGACTGTAAGAGTTATGATATGAAGGATGGTTTGATGAATACACGAGTTAGATAAGCTATTGGTTTAAAACTAATGAATTTCATTTTCTACTTTCGACAAGTTTATGTTTTGTTATTAACAAAACAAAGATATATCGTAAAATATAAATAAACGTTTTCATGGTTTATTTGTATTAGCAGAGAGGGTTCCCCTACACTTGAGTTTAAGTGCGGGTGATAGTAACGGTACACACCATTGTTGTGAGAAGGAGTCAAATGTTGAAAAGTGGTTGTTGAATTATATGCTCCAAATGGTGTGTTTCTTTAATCCTACCCTTTTCTAACTCTTTTGGCCAAACAGGTAAATTAAGTCCTTCTCTAAGAAAAGAAACTTCTTTGGATTCTAATCGCCAATCATCTTCTATCATCTCAAAATTTGAAAAATCAACACCTAAAGATCCACTATGTCCTAGTAAACTCGGTTTAAATCCATAATGTTTCGTAGGGTCTTCTGCACATGAGTGATAATAGCAATACACATCCTTAGGGTAGAAGGACGCCACGTGAGGTGAAGGCGGTGTATGATTGGTTAAATGATCTACTTCCTTCATCCTAAAACTATCCGGACTAGGTAAGTTGATGGGTGGTTCGGGGCCTCTTTGGTTTTCTAGACTTACATCAAAGGATGGACAACTAGGTAAGGGTTGCGGTTGAGGCTTTGGCTCATCAAGACTAGGAACTTCCCCAGAACTAAGAGAAATGTTATGACTAGTCAAACCTACATCCTCTAGTTTTGTTTGGTCTAAAGGTTCTTCCTCTATAGGGGTTCCTAAAGTCTCTTCTACTTCTTCCTGATAAGTCACGGGCGGTGTGTATACCTCAAATGACGGGAGGACGTGTAGGGTACTTTATGGGCTTTGATTTTCCATTTTATCCTCCATCATATCTAGATCACCTAAAGGCTCTTCATATGCATCTAACCATGACATGTAGCTAGGTATCTTAACTCTAACGACATCATTCCCAACTAATTGATCCTTTAAATTTGCTATTGTTTGGTCACAAATAGTGCTAGTTGGGTTTTTCCATTGTTTATCACATTGAGCACAATCCTTAATGTTTTCCCATGCTTCTTCAACACTTAATCCCCGAAGGTTCCCGCCTGCTGCATTGTTAATGTCTATTTGGGTATACATATCGATATGATTGAAAAAGATTTGAATTTGGGACCATAGGTTGAGGCCATGATGTGGGACTTTTTAGATCAAGTCTTTGTAATGACTCCATGCATCATAGAGAGATTCATCTTGATGTTGCTGGAACATCAAGGTATATCTTGGGAATGGGAAGGTTGTGTTTCATGGGGGGGGTGAAAGGGTGTGGTTGGTGGTCTTTCATACATCATGATGGTGAACGAAAGAGTAATTTACAAAACAAATGGCACAAAGAAAAGATAGACTATGAGAAAGCTAATGTACTGGAATTAAAATTCTCACTTGATAGGAATCAAGCGAGTAGAACTAAGTTAAACAATGATCGACAACAAACTATTCCCTACGCAGCCGTGCCAAAAACTTGATGCGGTCGTCGTAGGACTTCAACAAGAAGTTTACAACTCCCTAGGCAGAGTACCTAATCGTTGTAGTATAGGCAAGACTCGGGGGTTGTTATCGTTCTCTAGGAGAATAGGTTGGGAAGGCTTGATCACGGTCCAACAGAATTCTAGGGGTTGAGAGAAGATTATTTTTGTGTTTTTATATTTATAAGAAAGCAAGTAAATCTATGGTTTGAGAGGTTGGTTTGTTTAACTATTAACTAAAATAATATCTAATCTACTGGTGATAACTTTATGATAATTAAATGTATTTACTTAATCATGCATTACTTATCAAATTGCTTCTCCTAATCCTGTTGCCTTGTCACACTTATGATGATTTGTGTAAGTATTTCCTAGGTCATGAACGGATTACACGAACCCGACGTCTATTTAATATTCCTTTAAGGAAATGCACAAGTAAGGTAGTATGAAGACTATTACAAGGCCCCTAAGAGTATATTAAATGCGTGTGAAATATCTTAAGAGGGATCAACCATATAAGGGGGTAAGGTAGTATGAAGACTGTTACCCGATGGTATCCTTTCTACGCACTCGCGTTTCCCTAGACGTGTCTACAGCGATACAGACAAAAGCTAGTTTTCTAAAGCCTAACGCGCACATTCATCAACAAGAAGCAATAGTAATAGGATCTACAATCTGACTTTCATTCAATCATAAGCAAATACAAAGGAGGGTTTAGCCTAGCATGTTAAGGATAAAGCAAGAACATAGATTAATCACACAACACATAGACATATTGAATGATTAATGAATAACACTCTTACTTAATTGAAACATGGATAAAAGGTAGTTATAATAGGGTTTTGAGGCCCTAAAAATGACCTTTAAAGCTGCTACAAAGACTAGGGTTCGTCTCCCAAAAGTTATACAAAGTTACACACTTAAAACCCTAAAATAAGTTTTATATATATAGAGATATCGCTGCCACGGCGTCATGTTGAAGTCCTGACGCCGTCGCTACGTGGATGATTCTAGATCCTCTTTAAGTTGGCCACGTCCTGAGGCCGTCGCTAGATCTCTGACGCCGTCGCTAGATCTCTGACGCCGTCACTGGATAGATCACGACGGCGCAAAATGTATTTGTAATGCTGTGTAATAGTATTACATTATAATTACATCAATAAGTTAGTCACAAGGATAATGCATCTCATAACATATGAATGAAAAAAATGAAACGACAGGTAAAGAAAAGAATTCATCAACAAGAAGCAATAGTAAAAAATCTACAACAGACTTTCATTCATCACAAGCAAATACCAAGTAGGGTTGTACCTAGCATGTTACTGATAAAGCAAGAACCATAATTAATCACAAACAAAACACATAGACATAATGAATGATTAATTAACTAACACATCTAAACTAATTGAAACATGGAGATTAAAATATGTAGTTATCAATAGTGTATTGAGGCCCACAAAAGACACTTACAGCTAGCTACAAAGACTAGTGGTGTTTTCGTCTCCAACAAAAGTTATATCCAAGCTACACGACTTCAAAACCCAAAAATAAGTTTTTAATATATATAAGAGATAATCTCTGGCCACGGCGTTCATGTTGAAGTCCTTACGCCGTCGTCCTACGTAGATGATTCAAGATCCTCTTTAAGTGGCCCCCGTCCAGAGGCTGTCCGCTGTCTCTTACAATGCCGTCGCTAATATCTCTGACGCCGTCGCTAGATCTCTGACGCCGTCACTGGATAGATCACGACGGCGTCGCTTTATACCTTCGACGCCATCTCCACGCTCTGTGAACAATACTTCTTAATGGATTTGGTATAGGTCCGTAATCTTGTCTGTTTCTTCTCTAAATAAGCCCAAGTCACGTGTATTTCCTCTAAATGTCATCCAAGTGCTAAAAATCTGAAAACAAACGATTAAGCACATAATTTGGGCATATTTACATGATTTAGAGGGTTAAATGACTCCGAAATAGTGTATAAAATGACACCTCATCAGTTACTAGTATGCTAATGGTCTCTGGTTATATGTCTTCTTTGTTCTAGTATAATGATGTTTAGTTTGTTTAAGTGTTGTAATCCGCCATGTATAGTTGCCACGTCTTATTTATTTTTCTTGGTCAGGTTCCTTCCTCTTTAATCGAATTGTTTCTAGAGGAGAAAAACCAGACGTTTGTATCGGTTTTTGTCACAACCGGCAAATTTTAGAACTTTAAATTACTATTTTACCCTTTGACTTTTTGGTTTCGACTTGACTTTTTGACCTTTTACGGTCACATAAAAACGATTACCGCGTAGCCGGTAAATTTTTTGAAACATATTTAAACAATAAATCATATTTAATATTACTTATCTCTCATTTACAAATTTTATTTTTCAAACTTATTTGAAAAGAAAACGAGAAAATATCTCGCAAAGTTTTAAAAACCGAACGCAACGCGTACCGACACAAAAATAATTAAATTTATATTTTATTATCACTTTTATTAAATAAAAATATTTAATAAATTATGTAATATTTTATTTAAAAGCGTTTATTTAAAAACGTCAATGTTCAAATTAAGGTTTTTAATTTTACGGACAATGCTTGTCCATGATACCCAAATAAATATTAAACATTTTAAATATATTTTATAAAAACATTTATAAAATAATAGTCATGTAAATACTCATTTTTATGGGAAAAATCTTTTGGAACGCAATGGCGCAACTTTCGTGATTTGAATCATCCGTTAACTAGCTTAAACGAGTCCCGAACCAATATTTTACAAAAGATTACACTTTTGGTCCCTATGGTAATATTTACATCATCTACCCTAAACTATCTAGGGCTTGTCACATGTTATTAAAACTTTCCAATATATATATGTAAACAATTAGGGTTTTTCATTTATAACATAGCCTCACACACACACATATATACATCTCTTCTCCCTCTCTAAACATTTCTGGCGCCGTCACCAAATTTCCGACGATATTTCGGCCAACCCACCACCAGCCGCCGGCTGCCGTCACCCCACCACTATCTCCACGCCGCCATCACCTTCATCTCCATGGCAGCCGTACACCACCCTCACCACCATCTCTCTCGTCGCCACCTCCACGCCAACAGCCGACCACCACCTTCGCCACCTTCCTCCACCGTGGCCACATCACCATCTCCATCTCACCACCACCCTCCTCACTACCACAACCGCCACCATCATGGCTCAGCCGCCGCGTCTCCGTCGGCACCTCCAAGAAATGATATCCGGGTTGTCGTGGTTTAGTGTGAGGGCACACATAGGTTTTGTGGGTTGATGTGTAAAATCGGTTTATAAATATTATGAGATTTAGAAAATTTAAAACCGGATCTAATGGTGGTATTGGTTAAATAAAAGTGTTATTTATTTATTTTCCGGTATTGTGTTTTATAAGCCTTTAGGGTGCGTTTGGATCTGCGATTTACAGCATAGGGGTGTTTGGATCTGGGTTTATCAGCCTTAGGGTGCGTTTGGGTTGCTGTTTATCAGCTTTAGGGTGCGTTTGGGTTGCTGTTTATCAGCTTTAGGGTGCGTTTGGTTTGCTGTTTAACAGCTTTAGGGTGCGTTTGGTTCGCTGTTCAGCGGCCCGTAAGGGTGCGTTTGGGACAGCAGCCTGTTAAGGGTGCGTTTGGTATAACAGCCCTTAAGGGTGTGTTTGGTTATACTTGTTTTTGGTTAATTGTTTAAGTTCGTTTAGATATATATTGAGGTATTTGCAACACAGATTGATTGGAAAGGGGAAAAACATAGAATTTTGTTAAAATGGGAAACGTCTTATAAACGAATAGGTCATGCCGAATTTTTATAAAATTTTCTATACTTAGTAATTTTTCACTTAGATTTCTATTATCTTAAAAACCCGATAAAAGGACAAAGTTATTTAGTTTTAAGGTTATTTATTTGTAATGATGCAATAAACTGGTAAATAAACGAAAACTATACTTTTATAAACAAGACAACTAGTCTAGTTAAAACGCGTAATGAAATACTAAATTATAAAATAGTATTTTATAATTCTCGACTAATAAACAAAATAATAACTTTTGTACAAACTTTAAAAATGTCATTTATCTAATTCGTAACTTTAAAACGTGTATCTACTTTTATACAAGAACTCTTTATTAATTCACTTAGTGAATTCCAAACACGTGTCGAATTATATTGTTACAATTATTTTCTCACGTTTCTTATATAATACTTGTAAAGTGTTATATACTCCGACTTATTATTTTGATTGTTTGTCTTTATTATATAACTTAACATATGAATTATATAACTGTTCATTTTTCATATGTAATATATATATGAAATATATTACATATTTTGTGTTTGCTTTTCGATATATTTTATTTAACCAACCACCAAACTATTACAACTTGAACCCTAAATGAATCATTCTAGAGTAGTGGGATATAACCATTTAGTTAAGCTGCATCTTCTTGGTCGAGCCGTTTCGTTTTCTGTCTGTGCTGTGCTTATTATTTGCATTTCTGCTAATTGTTCTGCAACATCAAGGTGAGTTCATAGCCCCACGTTTTACTTGTTTTATATTTACCTTATAACTTTTGGGGGTGAGAACATGCTCGTTTACAAACTTGTTTACTCTAATGATTTCAAACTCTTATAAATGTTCGTTTGCAAACTCGGTTACATGATTGATACCACACTTTGTTTTACTTATGGATGCAATTACTTAAAGCCTTTCTTTTGGAAATACATGGTTGATTTTACTATGGACACAAGTATCTTAATCTACTTTCCCTGTTACATGTTGCTTGAGTTGCGAATAGATTTCTAATGCCTGAACTATCATGAACCGTTAATTCCTTGACCGACTGGCTGGTTAAGTAAGCGCAAGTATTATAAATAGATCTATTGGGACTAATTATCCCTATCCGGGTGAGTAGCGCTTACTACCCACAGGGCTCCCGATAAACGGATATATACCATGTCGGATTTTCAGTAGGTAATCTTGGTTGGATACCTTTAGGGCAAATTAATTCTTATTTGGCATATAATATGCTTCCTTTTAAATTGTGTCATGAGCTTAGCGCAACAGTATATACTTTTCATGTGATATTGTATTTGTTATAATAGTCTCATGTGCTTTGTATGTGAAATCGTAAACTGCTAAGATTGTCACATACGTTTTGAAATCTTATGGTCCACACTACTTTGTTTGAACATTTCAAATTGCTAAACATCCTTTCATAATACTTTGAGTGAAGCTATATTCACTAAAAGTTTTTGATCCTCATAAATGTTTTACTTAAACCTATAAATTCACTCAACTTTATGTTGACCGTTTTAGCATATTTTTCTCAGGTGATTAACTTTGGACTTCTTGACGTGCTATGTGGAGTCTACGTGCAATATGATACCGTTTACCAAGACTTTATTTCTCATTCATACTAGTTGTCTTTTGAAAACCAAATTATGCTTCCGCTACATTTTTCTTACGCTTCCGCAAATGTTTAGTTTCTTTTGAATCTTGTAAAACTTATCTATTTTTAAATAATGCAACGAGTTATGATTTTCAAAACGTCCATTAGTGGTCGTTCTCTCGTGCCTTGTGTTTGAAATATGATGACATCACGCCCTCGGACACGTATTCCGTCCGGGCCCCGTTTAGGGGTGTGACAGTTTTTGTGTGTGTGCATAGTATAATAATCAAGATAGGTTTTCTTTTGTGTTATTTGGTTTACTCATTTGGTGTAGCCCTAGTTTTTTTCAATCAATGGCATTGTTTTGCATTTTTATGCTATAAGATTGAATTTGTTTAGTTACTAGTGTGGTAATGGTCTCTGGTTATATGTACTCTTTGTTCTAGCTGAATGGTAAGTGTAAAAAATGAATTTTTATGATATTTGATCCAATTGACCCTCTCTTATGTATTGACTTTTTATTATATTTATAGATGACAAGGACAAGGGGAATACAATTATGAAAGGTTAGTTTACATTGTGTTGCATTGTTCTGCTATAAGATTGACCCAATTGAGTCTTTCTTATGTATTGATTTTTTGCTATCATTGTAGATAAAAAGCAAAAGCTATCAGGAATTAAGGAGGTAGTTGAACTTGAACAGAGGATAAACAATGTAGAAGCACTTTTTTTCAAGTTATGAGATATAAGGCTAAAGCAAAAAGGTTAGTCAGTTAAGGTTTTGCTATTCATTTTAGTATGATGTGTTTGGAAATGGAGTCTAAAATGGGAAAATTTTAGCTAAATGGTTCAATATACTATGTTTGGAAATGGAAAAAATGATTATTGGTCTCAAAATAGATAATGACTCTATGTTTGGAAATAGGGTCTAAAATGGGTAAATTTTACATAAATGGTTCAATATAGTGTGTTTGGAAATAGAAAAAATGATTGTTGGTCTCAAAATGGGCAATGACTATGTGTTTGGAAATAGGGTCTAAAATGGGTAAATTTCACATAAATGGTTCAATATAGTGTGTTTGGAAATAGAAAAAATGATTGTTGGTCTTAAAATGGGCAATGACTCTATGTTTGGAAATGGGGTCTGACATGGGTAAAGTGTTTGAGTATGCTCTTTGATTCTTTAATCTTATCATTTGACCATGTCTTTAATCCTAGCACTAGATGATTGAGTGTTTAAGTATGCTTTTTATTCTTTAATCATATCATTTTTGTGCCCTCACTATCCTTATACATCTTTGTAGAAGTGATAGTTATATCACATGATGACACATCCCTTGATGCTTATGTTTTCTCATACAATGATTCATCTAAGGACTCACATGATTATCTGTCAAAAGATTCTAGTAAAGATTTAATCAACTTTCTGCCTGGTCGTGATCCTCAATGGCAATTCCCTAAGCAGACCGAGGAAGAAGAGCCAAAACCACTGGATGTCCCTATGCAGACTGAGAAAGAAAAGCTAAAACCACTTGATGTCCCTATGCAGATTGAGGAAGAAGACCCCATGTCACTTGATATCGTGTACCCACATCCAGAAATTGCTTCAAGTTCTAGGGGTACCAACACAAGAGGTCAAGCACATTATGGTCTTAGATCATTAGGAGCCATACATGAAGTGGTGGTTATAGTCAGGAAATCATACAGTTTGGTCAAAGTGACCAATGTTGTTTTTGGGTTAAGAGCTCCAAAAGCAAAAGTTAGATGTTTTGGTTCTGGTAGAAAGAGAAACTCTTAAGTTTCTTGCTCAAGATAAGTCTTTTGGTTGGTTTGTAATAACTCTTTATCTAATTAGTTATATGTTCTGGGATTGTATGCACTAAACTTTAGGATTGTATGCACTAAACTATGTATTGGTAATGTATATATGCCTTGAAAGGCTGCTTTTGTAATTTTTTACATGTTAGATTAGGTGATGATGTTTAGGAAATGCATTTGCACCTGTATGCAATAAGGTTATTAATCTGATGTTTAGAAAATGCATTTTGCAGCTTAGGTCATAATCTTGCAGGTTAGATTATGTTAGATTAGTTGATCTTTAGGATGGGTTATAGCCTGATGTTTAGGAAATGAATTTACAGTTTAGGAATTTGCAGTTTAGGATGGGTTATAGCCTGATATTAGATTAGGAAATGCATTTTCCATTAACCTGATGTTTAGAAAATGCATTTGCAGCTTAGGTCATAACCTTGCAGGTTAGATTATGTTAGATTAGCTGATCTTTAAGAGGGTTAAGTGTTCATTTAGATTTAATGTAACATTCATGTCACCCATCATGACCCATGGCTCATTCCTCACAATTTGTTTATAAATCTGAAAATCCTTCCACAATAGCTTCCTCTCGTTTCCATCATTTTATTTACAAGAACACCTTTTTATTTATAAGAGCAGTCATGATTTCACAGATCATGGGTTGTTTAGGATGGGTTATAGCCTGATGTTTAGGAAATGAATTTGCAGTTTAGGAAATGCATTTGTCATAACCAGATGTTTAAAAAATGAATTTGCAGTTTAGGAAAGGCATTTGTCATAACCTGATGTTTAGAAAAGGCATTTGCCTGTTTGTATGTATTTTGGATGTTTAAGAAATGCAGTTTACATAACCTGATGTTTAGGTCATTAATCTGAATCTGGTGGTGCTCAAAGATTAGTGTTTGTTGATGGAAATAATGCCTAAAAACGTTATTAATATTTTTTGACCTCTTTACGTTTTGATTCGGTACAAAATGTAAAACGATTAATGAAAAATTATTCGTAAACAAGTAATTAGTAGTAAATTTTCATTTCGAAAATCTAATCACTTAAAGGTATGAATAAATAAATGCTTAATGCATTTTATGATCAAAGGATTTTTTATTTAACCTCACATTTTTTTATAAAAATGTCACAAACATTTTTATAACTTCTACAAAACATTTTTAGATTTAAAAGAAATGTTTTATTCAAATAAATATTTTGAATTCAAATTTTCTACCTAAAAACAGCTAGAAATGTTCCAGAAAATACCTCCCATGGAAAAGACAAAAAATGGAGCGTCCTGGCCTGGCCAGACCCCTTAAATACACGGGCGGTCCCCTTGATTATAAGGGGGCTGACACCCTAATTAAGGGGACCTGCCAGACAAAAGGCACCTTAGTTTGCCTATAAATACCCGACTATTCCCCATTATTTTTCTCACCTTTTGCACTTATTCTTTTCTGTCTAAAATTAGTCCACACATTTCCCACAATCCTTTGATCATTAAATCATAAAGATTTGTTTCTAAGTGATTCAAGCTTAGATCTTCAAGTGCAAGAGAAGAATACTTCCTACCATCAAGTAAAGAGGTATTATAGATTAGTGTATATCCTTGCAACCTTGTTGCAATTGTATTATATTTCGTAAATCATTTGTGTATATTGTGAAGGTGTGAATCGTAGTTGTGCATACTAGGTAAATTATTGTGATCATTGTAAGGATAGTTAGATTGAGGTGATCTAAGTAAGTAGTGTTAGATTGGTGTGATCAAGGTAGTGTTTAGTTGAAGTGAAGTTGTGAAGTAAAGTATAGAATAGTTGTGAAGGGTAGAGAATTTACGAAGTGAAGTTGTGAAGTAAAGTATAGAATAGTTGTGATGGGTAGAGAAGTTGTGAAGTGAAGAAAAAGTGGTGTGGTGAAGAGAAGTTGTGAATTGTTATGAAGTAGTGTGATTAGTTGTGATAGATTGGTTCTAGCTAGGATTAGAACTCGACATTTGGCTTCATGTCAGAAATCGGTGTAAGCTTAGTTGTGTACGGTTTTCTTCGCCTAAAGGGAGCTTGTTGACATAGTTAAGAAAATTCTTGAGTTTGGTGCTTGGGGAGTGGATTAGGGCGAAGAGGTGCTTCGTTATCGAACCACTATAAATCCTTGTGTTGTGATTTGATCTTTCTATCTCTTATCTCTTGCCTTGTATATTTATTTCGTATATTGTGATTACTTATTTGTTTAGTTAAATTGTTCATATTGTGCACATTGTGAATTCACATTAAGTCGAATGTAAGTTTTTATAAACAAACTATACATTAATTTAAAAAGCAGTAAACTATTCAACCTTCTTCTAGTTTTCCACAATTGGTATCAGGAGCCATGTCAAACAAGATTTTTAAATTAAATTGTATTTTAAAACTTGAATCGATCTATGGAATTGGAAAAATATTTAGAAGGGCATACTATGCAAAGACCACCACTATTTGAATGTGATGGATTTATTATTGGAAAAATAGATTCGAAACTTATGTGAAATCAAGAGATCTAGATCTTTGGCATGTTATTACCTATGGTGATTTTCCTCCTATTCAAAATAATCCCGAAACTAAAAAGGATGAAATTGTACCATTTGATAAACAAAACGATGATCTTAAAAAGAAACTCGCTAAAAATAATGAGGCTAAAATGGTAATTTATAATGCTTTGCCACGTAAAGAATACGAAAGAATTTTTATGTGTAAAATCGCAAAAGAAATTTGGGATACTTTGTTAATCACTCACCAAGGTAATAGCCAAGTCAAAGATAACAAAATAGATCTTCTTGTTCAACAATATGAACAATTTACGATTCCGGAAGAAGAATCGACAGATAATGCTTTTGCTAGATTTAACACTATTATTACTAGTCTAAAAGCACTTGATGAAGGTTTTTCTAGCAAGACCTATGTTAGGAAATTTCTTAGGGCACTTCATCCTAAATGGCACGCAAAGGTTACGGCTATTGAAGAGTCGAAAGATTTGACATCATTATCACTTGACGAACTTATTGGAAACTTGAAAGTTTATGAAGTAATAATTAAGAAAGATTCTGAAATAGTCAAAGACAAAAGAGAACAAAGTAGATCTCTTGCGTTGAAGGCTAAAAAGGAATCTAGTGATGATGATAGCTCAACCTTCGAAAGTAAAGACAAAGAATACGCCATGGCGGTAAAAGAATTCAAGAAATTCTTCAAAAGGTGAGGAAGATTTGTAAGACAACCACGAGATGAAAGAAAGTCATTGCAAAGAAGTAGAGACGAAAAAATGGTAAAAGTGAAAGAAAATGCTTTAGGTGTGGAGCTTCAAACCATCTCATCAAAGAATGTCCAAAGTCGTCAAGAAACAATAATCAAAGAGCTTTCATTGGAGGAGCATGGAGTGATAGTGGCGAAGATGAGGAAGAAAAGAATAAAGACGAAACTTGTCTCGTAGCTCAAGCGTCTAACGAGATATGCTTAGGAATTAATTTGGAGCCCAATGTTATCTTTGGAAGTAATTTGCGTGGTAACATCATATGCAAAGGTACGATTTCTCATGACTCCCTAATTATTGAAAATGTTAAACACGTGGATAATCTAAAACTCAACTTGCTTACTATTGGTAAAATATGTGATAATAAGTGCAAAGTAATATTTACCGAACACGATAGCGAAATAATCAAAGACGAAAAAGTCATAGGTAGAGGAATTAGAAAAAGGGGTTTATATGTGATGAAACTAGGAAATAAACCAGAAGATAAAATATGTCTTACAACCTTAGATGAAAACTCTACCTTATGGCATATGAGATTAGGTCACGCAAACATGCAATTAATTCAATCTCTAGCATCTAAAGAATTGGTTAGAATTCTACCTAAGCTAAAATTTAACCGACACTTTTGTGATGCCTTCAAAATTAGAAAGCAAGCTCATGCTAGCCACAAAGCCAAAAATATGGTATCAACAACTAGATGCTTAGAATTATTACAGATGGATTTATTTGGACCGTCCGCCGTACAAAGCTATGGGGGAAAATCGATACACTTTAGTAATTATAGATGACTATTCTCGATATACATGGACTAGATTTTTAGGAAATAAAATCGAAGCTTTTGAAGAATTCAAAATATTTAGTAAAATAATTCAAAATAAATTAGGATGTTCTATAGTATCAATTAGAACAGATCATGGTCGAGAATTTGTTAATGAAGTACAATTCAGAAATTATTGTGACTTAAATGGGATTTCTCACAATTTTTCCGCTCCTCATACTCCACAATCAAATGGGGTAGTGGAAAGGAAAAATCGCACTCTACAAGAAATGAGTAGAACTATGTTAAATGAACAATCCATTCCACAAAATTTTGGTGTAACGCGGTCGATACATCAACCTATATAATCAATAGGATTACCATTAGACATATTTTAGAAAAAACCCCATATGAGTTGTTAAGAGGTAGAAAACCAAACCTTAATTACTTCAAAGTATTTGGAAGCAAATGCTTCATTCTTAATACAAAAGATTACCTCACCAAGTTCGACCCAAAGTCGTACGAATGTGTTTTCCTAGGATATTCGCAAAATAGTAAAGCTTATATAATTCTTAACAAACAAACAATGAAAGTCGAGGAATCCTTAAATGTGACATTCGATGAAACTCCTTCCCCGCCTAAAACATCACCATTGGAAGATGATGATTTAGTCGAAGAAGGAGTTATTGAGGTTAATAAAACAAAACCCTTAGGCAATGATCTCGAAGATAAATCATTAGAAAACAATGAAATCATAAACATCAAACAATCTAAAAGTCATCCCCTAGATAATGTCATTGGTAACCTAAATCAAAGAACTCTTAGATTACAAGCTCAAGACAAAAGTAGTTTCTTTTGTTTTCTTTCAACAATAGAACCTAAAAATGTAAGTAAAGCTTTAAAAGATGAAAGTTGGGTAATGGCCATGCAAGAAGAACTAAACCAATTTATATCAAATGATGTTTGGGAATTAGTCCCTAATCCTATGGATATGACCATTATTGGAACCAAATGGGTATATAGAAATAAGCTCGACGAAAATGGTCTTGTAACTAGAAATAAAGCTAGGCTAGTTGCCCAAGGTTATAATCAATAAGAAGGAATTGATTATGATGAAACTTATGCACCCGTAGCTAGATTAGAATCCATAAGAATATTATTAGCTTATGCATGCACACTAGACTTTAAATTATTTCAAATGGATGTAAAGAGTGCATTCCTTAACGGTTTTATCAATGACGAGGTTTACGTGGCACAACCTCCGGGATTCATTGACTTCGCAAAACCTAATCATGTTTATAGATTTAAGAAAGCGCTTTACGGACTTAAACAAGCTCCTAAAGCTTGGTATGATAGATTGAAAGCCTTTCTTATTAAACATGATTACATCATGGGAATGGTAGATAACATACTCTTTACTAAAAAGAAAGACCCTAATCTCATCATTGTCCAAATATACGTCGATGACATTATATTCGGATCAACTTGTCAAGAGATGTGTGATGATTTTGCCAAGATCATGCACGATGAGTTTGAAATGATTATGATGGGGGAACCAAATTTTTTCTTAGGTCTACAAATAAAACAATTAGAAGATGGTATATTCTTTAATCAATCAAAATATATAAAAGAAATGCTTAAGAAATTTAGATTTGAAGACTCTAAGCCAATGAAAACTCCTATGTCTACGAAAATGAAACTCATGAAAGATGAAGAAGGTGAGTCCGTAGATAATACCAAATATAGAGGTATGATAGGAAGTTTATTATACTTAACGGCAAGTAGGCCCGATATCATGTTTAGTGTTAGCCTTTGTGAACGCTTCCAAGAGGATCCCAAAACCTCTCACCTTAAAGCTGTTAAACATATCTTTTGATACGTTAAAGGCGCTACGCACTTAGGATTATGGTATCCTAAGGGGTTCGGCATAGAAAACATAGTATATGCGGACTCTGATCATGCAGGAGATTATGTGGACCATAAAAGCACTATTGGTATTTGCACGTTTATGGGATGATGTTTAACATCTTGGTTTTTGAAGAAGCAAACCGCTCTTGCTATTTCCACTACCGAAGCCGAATATGTAAGCGCTGGAAAGGCATGTCAACAAGCACTATGGATGAAACAAGCTCTCATAGATTATGGCATTAGGTTAGATGACATTCCTATAATATGTGATAACAAAGGGGCTATAGACTTAAGTAAAAATCCCGTACAACACTCTCGTACAAAAAACATTAAGATTCGTCACCATTTCCTTTGTGACAATGTTCAAAAAGGAAATATTTCCATAGAAAATGTTTCATCGGAAGATAACATTGTCGATATTCTAACTAAACCCCTTAAACGTGAGCCTTTCAATTACTTACGTCTAGGTCTAGGAATGATGGAACAAATTGATTAAATACTTATTAAGTAGTCTCATTACTAAAAATGATTGATAAGGTACTTAAAAGTAAACAACAACAATGAACTACAATCAAAACTAAAATGCCAAAATCAAAAAATTAGGAAAATTTATTCGTTAGATAGGCAGCCCCCTTAATTCTTAACGGGCGGTCCCCTTAAAATTAAAGGGGCCGACCATGTATTTAGGGGGACCAGCCATCTGACAGTAGATAAAAAACTTTATTTTTTCCCTTAAATCTGAGTCTAGGATTCTATTTTGCACAAAATCTATTTTCCCAAAATCCTTCTCACAACTAAGATCACTTGAAAAATCTATTTTCATACATTATATGCTAAAACATTTTTCAAATCATGCATAATGAACTCACACTTGTTGTCAAAATATATAATCTAATATATATTTTTTGACACTCTTGATTGAGCAAAATTAAATCAAGGAGCACTTGAATTATTTCTTAGGTTTTCTTATCTTAGAGTCAAAATAATCGTTACTCCGCATTTGTCACATATAGGCACACACTAGGGTTATGAATACAAACACAAGTCTCATTTAAATGTGTTTACGACATACTTCTCTTGTTTAAGAAATCTTAGGAGCATTACAACTATTAGGAGTATTAAAACTATTTGCTCAATATGCTTTATATTGAAGACTTTTATTTTACCTTCTTGCATGCTTGTTTACATATTCTTGCTTGATAAATGCTACTAGAACGAAACTCATGAAAGACGAAGAAGGTGAGTCCGTAGATAATACCAAATATAGAGGTATGATAGGAAGTTTATTATACTTAATGGCAAGTAGTCCGATATCATGTTTAGTGTTTTCCTTTATGCACGCTCCAAGAGATCCTAAAAACCCCCCTTGAAGCGGTTAAACGTATTTTTTAGATATGTTAAAGGCACTACGCACTTATGAATTAATGGTATACTAAGGGGTCCGGCATAGAAACTATAATATATGCGGACTCTGATCATGCGGGAGATTATGTGGACCATAAAAGCACTAGTGGTATTTGCACGTTGATGGGATGTTGTTTAACATCTTGGTTTTCGAAGAAGCAAACCGCTCTTGCTATTTCCACTACCGAAGCCGAATATGTAAGCGCCGAAAAGGCATGTCAACAAGCACTATGGATGAAACAAGCTCTCATAGATTATGGCATTAGATTAGATGACATTCCTATAATGTGTGATAACAAAGGGCTATAGAATTAAGTAAAAATCCCGTATAACACTCTCGTACAAAACACATTGAGATTCATCACCATTTCCTTTGTGACAATGTTAAAAAAAGGGAATATTTCTATAGAAAATGTCTCATCGGAAGATAACATTGCCGATATTCTAACTAAACCCCTTAAACGTGACCTTTTAATTACTTACGTCTAGGTCTAGGAATGATGGAACAAATTGATTAAGTACTTATTAAGTATTTTCATCCCTATAAATGTTAATAAGAACTTAAAAGTAAACATGAACAATGAACTACAATCAAAACTGAAATGCCAAAATCGAAAAATTAGGAAAAAAATAATCATACCAGA
Source organism: Tanacetum coccineum (assembly GCA_026074375.1). Lineage (NCBI taxonomy): Eukaryota > Viridiplantae > Streptophyta > Magnoliopsida > Asterales > Asteraceae > Tanacetum > Tanacetum coccineum. Next base: position 66,973 of record BQNB010000808.1, read on the forward strand.
TGGGCAGTCCCCTTAATTCTTAATGGGTAGTCCCTTTAATGATAAGGGGGCCGGCCATGTATTTAAGGGGACCGGCCATCTGACAGTTTGTAAAAAAATTATTCTCCTTTTGAGTCTATTATTCTATTTTGCACAAAATCAAAGATTGGGAATTTCTCAAAAAGATAACCTTTATACAAAATTACGTATTAGTAATCTCGGTTTTGCCAAGGTTTAAGCTTCTCAATTTAATATATGTATATACAAGTCCCAATCTATTTTCCCAAAATCCTTCTCACGACTAGGATTACATGAAAAATCTATTTTCATACATTGTTGATATATGCTAAAAAACATTTTTTTTTTAAATCATGCATAATGATCTCACACTTGTTGTCAAAATATATAATCTAATATATATTTTTCGACACTTTTGATTGAGCAAAATAAATCAAGAGCACTAGGATTATTTCTTAGGTTTTCTTATCTTAGAGTCAAAAATGAATCCGTTACTTGTCCACACTTGTCCGCATATAGGCAACACAGTAGGTTTATAAATACAAACACAAGTCTCAGTTGATGTACTTATGACCTACTTCTTTTGTTTAAGAAATTAGGAGCATTATAACTATTTGCTAATGCTTCAATTAATATGCTCTTCATTAAAGATTTCTATTTGCCTTATTGCATGCTTATTCATATATATACTTGTTTGCTAAATGTTATGTGAATTAGGCTTGATTGTTATTAGGACTTTGCATGTTTATACTCTTGCTTGCTAAATGTTATAGTCTTGATTTCTATAAAAATTTAGGACTTGCTGCAAATTGACCATTAACATACAACCTTTCCCACAATTTTTTTTATAAAAATCAAATTTTGGGCCGTCTGAAAAGCATCAGATGGGTGGCCCCTTTAATTCATAAAGGCGATCCCCTTAAAGATAAGGGGGTCGGCACCACAATTAAGGGGACCGGCCATTAAGTACACGGGTTTTACTGTTTCTTTCTCCTTTTTGACCCTCTTCCACATAGACCCAACTAATATTTCCCAGAACTCACCAACATTTCTTGGATTTGTTCTCCAACAATGTCCATCCATCCTTAATTACACCATCTTCCTAGTATAAATCAACCCTCATCCTCAACATAATCATCACACTCAACTTGTCTTCTCCAATGTCTTCCCCTCACAAACCTTTACCCAAACCTTCAAGGGTTGCCAAAATATCCGTAAGACCCATATGGAGAAAGAAGTTGAACTATTGTAACACATCCAATGAGGTTGATGTTAACTTGCATACACTAATGCCCAAACCACAATATCCTCTCAATGAATCATCATAAGAAAACCCTTCTACCACTTTCTCAAACCATGATTCACTACAACCTCACTCACTTCCACTTGGTGATTCTTGTGACACTAATGTTGGACAAGCTTTCATTCCACTACAAAGTGTCAATCAAACTCAACTAACACAACCCTCATTTCCTCACTTACTCATCAATCCACATGTTGCTAGTGTGTTTCATGCTTAAACTCCACCCTCACCTCATGGTGACAACCAACCTCAACCTCCACTACCTCCATCTCCAAGTAGAGAAATGCTCATTAATGACATTAATCAACTTCAAGACTTATCAAACCTTCTAGCCATACACCTTTCCCAACGCAACACTCCTTCATCACCCTACTCTCCAAACTTGCCTCATACCCTCAACTTAAATCAAGTTGAATATCATGTTGGTTATATACCTTGTTGCATTTTTAACCAAAAACAATTCCTAACCTTGAGTGAAGATCTCAATTGGATTACATTTCTTCTTACTCGTCCACAACCACCACCTCAAGTCCAACGTGACTACCCTCCAACAACCACCTCCGCTCAAACTCTCTACCAACAACCAACTAAGCATGTTACATGCCCACTGGAAATACGTGAGCCTACGGGGTCACACACGTTATACATTTAGGTATCATTATATTAATGTTAATAATAATATAATTGTATATTAGTATATGATTCGACGAATGAACACTAACGGTCATTAATTAGTTAATTAATTGTAACTAACTAATAAGGCTTTTTAATTAATGGGTAATTAAATGTAATTAACCATAAATAATTAGGAAAGTCAAAAAGTCAAACCCAAGGGGGTGTGGGCTTTAGTTTGACCGGATCTAACCCAAGAGGGGGTTGGATCGGGCTTTGAGCTATCTTTTCCTACAAGGTATTTATTTTAGGTAAACCCTAAATACATCCTTATATAAGGAGGATCCCAGAGCTTATAATTCTCATCCCATGTCTTCCTCTCTTGTATCTTCGATCGCATATATAAAACCAAAAGGGTTTTCAGGTTTTGGTTTTTGTGTTATCATATTCGTTGGTCAAGAACTAGTATTCGGGTGATACTGCTAGACGTGTAGTGTATGAACTTTGTGGAGGTTACTTCCTTTTAGTAACTAGAAGTAGTTTTTGGTAAAACACGTTTATTACACACGTGCGTGTACTTCAAGATCCTCGTTCTTCACTAGCTTGGCTGCTAACGGTATATTTCCTTATTTATGTTTTATATAATAGAAATAATGTCTAAAAACGTTATTAATATTTTTTTATCTCTCTACGTTTTGATAATCACAAAATGTAAAAACGATTAATGAAAAATTATTTGTAACAAAGTAATTAGTAGTAAATTTTCATTTTGAAAATTTAATCACTTAAAGGTATGAATAAACATATGCTTAATGTATTTTATGATCAAAGGAATTTTTATTCAACCTCACATTTTTTATAAAAATGTCACAAACATTTTTATAACTTTTACAAAACATTTTTGGATTTAAAAAAAATATTTTATTCAAAATAAATATTTTGAATTCAATTTTTATACCTAAAAACGGCTAGAAATGTTTCAGAAAACACCTCCTCCAGAAAAGACAAAAAAGGGAGCGTCTGGCCTGGGCGGCCCCCTTAATTATAAGGGCGGTCCCCTTAATAATTAAGGGGACCGACCCCTATTTAAGGGGACCGGCCCCTATTTAAGGGGACCGCCCAGACAAAAAGCCAGCTCAGCTGGCCTATAAATACTGGACTATTCCCCACTATTTTTCTCACCTTTTGCACACACTTTCTTTCTGTTCTAAATCAGTTTATACACTCCTTTCTTTCCTTTGATCATTTAATCATAAAGCTTTGTTTCCAAGTGATCCAAGCTTAATTCCTCAAGTGCAAGAGAAGAATACTTTTTATCATCAAATCAAGAAGTGTTATAGTATAGTTGGTATAGTTGTGTAGTTGTGTTATATCTTGTAAATCATTTGTGTATATTGTGAAGGTGTGTATCGTAGTTGTGTACAATAAGTAGATTGTTGTGATCATTGTAAGTATAGTTAGATCGGGGTGATCTTAGTAAGTAGTGATAGATTGGTGTGATCGTAGTAGTGTCTTGGTGAAGTGAAGTTGTGAAGCAAAGTGAAGTTGTGAAGTGAAGAGAAGTTGTGAAGTAGAGAGAAGTTGTGTAGTGAAAAGTATAAATATTTTATGAAGGGTAGAGAAGTTGTGAAGTCAAGTTATGAAGTGTATAGAAGTTGTGAAGTGAAGAAAAAGTGGTGTGGTGAAGAGAAGTTGTGAATTGTTGTGAAGTAGTGTGATTAGTTGTGATAGATTGGTTCTAGCTAGGATTAGAACTCGATATTTAGCTTAGTTTTGGAAATCGATGTAAGCTTAGTTGTGTACGGTTTTCTCCGTCTAAAGGGAGCTTTGTGACATAGTGAAGAAAACTCTTGAGTTTGGTGCACGCGGAGTGGAGTAGGGCGAAGAGGTGCTTCGTTACTAAACCACTATAAATCCTTGTGTTTTGGTTTGATCTTTCTATCTCTTATCTCTTGTCTTGTATATTTATTTCGTATATTGTTATTACTTATTTGTTTAGTTAAATTATTCATATTGTGCACATTGTGAATTCACAAAGTCGAATCTATGTTTTTATAAACAAACTATACATTAATTTAAAAAGCGGTAAACTATTCAACCCCCATTTTAGTTTTTCACATTGTTGCAGTTTGGATTAGTGTTGCAGTTTAGATCATTAATCTGAATTTGGTGGTGCTCAAAGATTAGTGTTGTAATTTGCAGTTTAGAAATGAAATTATAACAATTTGAAGTTTGGAAATGAATTTGTCAAATTGCATGCTAGTTGTTGTTTTGCTGTTAGAATCTGGCAGGAAAAAAAGTTGTGTTTAAAATGTTGCAAATATGGTCCCTGAAGTTTTCTTATGGCAGTAGTGTTGGAATGTGGTAGTTGGATCTACGTATTTATACAACTAAAGGTTCGTGAGCCTATTGGGGGCACACACGTTAAAACACATAGAATATGTTTATTGTTAAATATACTTTACGTAATATATATTTAAATAGTCGTTATAGTTTATAACTAACTTAACGGTTATTTAAATCTGTAAACCAAAGGGACTAAATCGACAAAACACAAACCTTGTGGGTGCCTAATGTTTAGCCGACCCATAAGTGAATGAGAGAGAGGTGTTTGGGTCGGTTTAGGAGAGGGAAAAAGGAAGGGATTGTGGTTTCCTTGTTCTACAAGGACTAGGGTATAGATGCCTATAAAAAACACCCAGTTATCCCTAGTTCTTCAATCCTACATATCAATTAAAAAACCCTAAATATCACTTAAATAGTTTAGGGTTTTCTCCTCTCTAATAATCGACCAAAATCCCTTCTAAAGGGAATCCGGTTCTTCCCTTTTTCCTTTGATCGGTTTTGGTAAAACCTTAAAGGGTTTCTAGGTGCGATTTGGTATCCCACAAAGTTCATTGTTGAGCTAAGATCATCAAGGGTTTTGTTTTACATTGTTCTCTAAGTTGACAACAAGTTGAAACCTTTAGGGTTTCGGTTTTCTTGATATTCAGTTAAACCGAATTTGGTACAAAACCCTAATTAGGGTTTGTGGAATTTTGGTTCAAATAGAAGAACAACAAGGGTTTGTTTGAGATCTTCAATTCAAGAAACAATATACAACACAAGGTGTTTGTAAGATGTGAAGTAAAGACTAGCATCTTGGCGTATTCATTAGACGTGTTGTGTAAGCAACAGTAGAGGTGACAACTTAGTCACTAAGTTTCAAGACAAGATTCTCGTTGTTTGCTTTAAGTCGTTCAACTAAAAGGTTAGTTTTTCTTTCTTTATACGTGTGTTAATCATAGTCATCAAACTAGATCCATCCGCTGCATACTCATAGTAAATGGTTTACTAGTTATTAAATCCCAACAGTGGCATCACGAGTCAACCTCGTTTGGTGTTATGGTTTACACACTTATAAAACACGCTAGAACTGCATGAGAAACTTTTATTTATTGTTTTGATTGAAAATTATGGAAACAATATGTAATTCTTGCCATAAAGAATAAATAAAAACCTAGAATCTTGCTTTATTGCTGGTTAATAAAGATGAATTTGAATAGATTCAAAATTAAAAGTTAATTAAGAATGTTAAATCTTCTATTATTTTCATTATCCCGGCCTTAAGACTCACGCAATCATATATATGATGGATGTGACGATCTAGGCACTTTAGCAGAAAACCTAGTGAGAGTCTTTTGGTTTTTCGTTATGGGGAAGACTCGTGTGACACCTCAGGACATTATGTGATTTACTGCTTTTTAAATAGAGTTTGTCTTCACCTCATCCCTACTTTCTGTCTGTTTTATATGATTATGTGTTTATACTCCTTGCGACTTATGACTATACGCAAAAGATTTTTTGAAACTCTAAACAGACTAAATACTTAAAGAGAAACTTAGTTTAAATTTGTGTGTGTAATTACACACATAATTAATATACTCCTAGTGACTTTTATGTGTTGTTTGTAAAACTTGGTTTTGACAAATAAATACGGACATTAAACTATGAAACTTGTTTTTTGAGAGAGTTAAAAGTTTTTATTAAATACATCATTAGTCGACTGTAAAATCGGCTCGTCCATCTTGAACAAAATACAAGAGAGGTATAAGGCTGGTCTTTCCCAAAAGAAGTCGGATTTTTAATAAGCTTCGCGCTGACCCGTTTCTCCGCTTCTTTGTGCGTTCAAATGTAGCTACCGAGAACTTTTGACAAAGATGATGTCTAGATTAAAAGTTAACAAAAGGATTTCTTAACTTGTGCTACAAAGATGTTTTGCATGCTTCTTTGTACACTATTTTGTCACATATTTTCTAAATTTATGTGTATACCCTTATGTGTAATTTTAAGTCTATGCCAACCAAAGTAAGAACATGTGCAGTTGGTTTGACCTCTTTGGTCAGACCTAAGGGCCTTTCCAACCCATGATGAATTTTTTCATAGGTCAAATCTATGTCAATTTTTGCATGTTCTTTTTTGGTGGACTTAAATCGAGTATGCTTGGTCAGACCTTGAACCCGAGGCATAAGATGAGACTAAACATGCACTTGACATTTCTATAAGAAATACTAATGTCATAAGTCTCATAAAAACTAAGAGTTTCATCTATATTCAATTAGCGCTCGGTGTTTACCTCTTGCCCTACTTGTTTACACGTTAGTCAGGCCTCCGGTAATAAGTGAGAGGTCAAGTTGGATCTTAGTCATATTAGTAATTAATTGGGTAGTTAATTCTTTTAAGAAATTAATTAGCGAAAATACTAAATTGAACTTTCTATGTTCTGATTAATTGTGTTATTGCAATATAATTCGTAAACAAAAGTTTGTTTTCTAAAGAAGACAAACATAGTCTCTTTTTTGGTAAAAAGAGTGAGACTTACTCCTATCTCTTTTCATTGGTTTACAAGAATAAGATAGGGTTATAATTGAATTTTTCCCAATTATATTTAAACTCACTTTCAATCTTTCATTACCTTTTTTCGGTTCTGAAATACTTGAAAGATGAAATATTTGTGTAACTAGAGAACATTGTGTCTATAGCTACCAAATAATGACATCTTGCACTTGCCACGATGTATGAGTTTAAACTGCAAATGAGTAAAGAAAATTGCTAGCTGGTGTAAATTTTCTTGGACTCGATTCATTCCTTATAGTGCTAAACACCCTTGTGGCTAGGCAAACCGATTAAGGAGGAATTGCATGCTAAAAATTTAAGTTAATGAAAGCATGGATGACTAGTCCCTCATCTACATAAGTAGAACTTCATATACTCAATTCAATACCTAAGTACATTGCTACTTGTAGGCATTCTAAGTGAGTAGGAAAGTAAATAAATCGTTATTTTCTTTCTACTGGTGATGTAACACTTACAATGTTGACAAATCCAGTGGGAGCTTTGCGTTTTACTACTGAAAAGACATTCATGTGAGGTTGTCAAATTCAGTGGGAGCTACAAGATTTGTTTCCTTGTTAGTTACCCATATTATTTCTAGCTTGATTTGAAATAATTCATTACTTTTCGAATATGAACGACCATAGTTTAAGGAAAATTGCATTTTATTTTATAGATAACACGTTGCCTTTCTGATGTTGCTTTCTGAAATGTTATCTATAGAATAATAATCCATAATTCCTTATTAAACATTATGGTTCGAAATCTACTTGAAATATCTATGACATAATCATATTGTTTATACAATCGAGTGCTTGTTGTATTGTTTTAAGTAATGTTGTGCCGTACACAAGTGGGAGAAATCTTAAGTGTGTGCAAGGAACAACATATAACAATATGATTATTAGTTTCTCTTGACCGCAAGGTAAGAAAGCTAATAAATCTACTAGGACTTAAACACATACGATGTTTGTTGCCCTATTGCATTTAAATGTCAAGATATAATATATAGCTACTTTAACTCTTTGACTATATGTTTTAGTCAAAATAATTATGGATAATTATATAATCATAATTATGAAGTATAAAATTAACTTGAAATTACTATTGAACTCAAGAGTTTGCGTTCATAGTTACTTTAGTTAGTATAATTATGTTTGCTTGTTAAGACATAATTATAAAGTCCTTAAATTTATCAATGACTCATAACATAAAGTAAGTAGTAAATTGTTATGTCTCCTTGTTAACACATACACAATAAGGTCCTTGAATTATTCAAAGACTTGTAACGTATACTAACTATTATGTCTTCTTGTGAACACATGAACCTGGAGTTGATGTACTTATTCAAGAAATATACATTATAGCATGCACTTGGTTGTTAAATACTATGTATTCAATTTGGCTCGACCCAATTGACAAGTATTTGATCCATAGAGAATTAAGTTATCTAAAGAATTCTGATGGAGTCTCACAAATCCAATACTCATATAATACCACACTATTATGGTATATCTAATGTGTTGAAACAAACTATATTCATATGGTTTGATTTTTGATAACTTAAATGGCTCTACCTCCAAAATCGATAAAGGTTAGAAATTTGCGTGTGTCATGGATACACTCAATATAGTTCAAACCTATAAGGTATCCAAGACATTATCTATTTATGAATTGGGATGAATCCTATTATGTCTTTATTAAAGTTCTAAAATTTGTTAATATCTTATGAAGCATATTATTAACAAGCTAGAGATGAGAACTGTAAAATGTATTTTGTTGTCCTAATTAAGAACAATTTATTGTTTCTTAAATACTTAGTTTTTAGAGAAGTATCTCTTCTTACAAAAGTAAGTGGGAGCATCTATAAATCTTAAAGATATTCAAGAACAAAATACATAACCTTCTAAATTCACTTTCTGATGTCATACTAAGGTTATAACATGAAAATGTTGAACCAAAGTATAATGTAACTCTCATTCATAAATCCGTAAGGATACCTCATCAATGGAGTGATATTTTTATATCAATGCTGAGGATTATAAGTGAGAGGGCCATGGTAAACCTGCTAACTAATAAGATGAATTATCACATCTTGAATCTGATAAATGTCTTAGAACTATGAATGAAAAGATGCAGTCCTTAAAAGACAATCAATGTTTTGAGCTTGATTGATCTTTCACCAAACAGTAAAACTATGAGGTTAGAATGAGTTTCTTTTGAAGAAAGGCTCATAAGGGCAAAATTGTATACATATTAATGTCTGATTGATGATAAGAGTTTTAATCTTACTCAAGCAATTGACTATGATTAAATCTTTCTTTTCTACACGCATTACTTATATAAAGATAACTAATTGTCATACATGTTTTTCGAATCTGAAATATGGAAAATTAAGGTTCATAACTCTTTCCTTAATGATTACTTTTGCGAGGACAGTGTGTAATCAAAAAGAGTTACGAGTCTACATTTGAAATATGGCAATTAAGTTTTATAACTCTTTCCTTCATGATTATCTTTGCGAGGACGGTGTGTAATCAAAAGAGATTATGAGTTCAAAATAATCTTTATAAAGTATACAAGATAATAGAATCCAAGTGTGGATTGGATCATTTATCTAGGAGCTGAGATCTTAAGTTTAATTGCAATATGTTTTTTCATTAAATTAAGATAACTCCTGAGTACACCTGACATCAAGTGGGAGCATTATGTTTTTCCTTAATATTCATATGTTGTATAACATATTGAAAGCATCATTCCATCTAAGCTAGATGTTAATCCTTAAGATTGGAATGAAACTTCACTTGGGAATTTAGAAATTAAAACAAACGACCTTGGAATAAATGTTTATTAAAATAATTATATGCGGTATTTAAGTCCAACACAATGCAATATATCATTGAAGCAAGTCTTAAATGATATATTTCACTTGAGATAATTTAATACATGGATGGAAACCTTATGTTTTTAACTAAGGATTCATCATGTATATATTATATTGTGTATGAGACTGGTTGTTACTTTTGCACAAGAGCAAGATGAGCTAACAACAACATTATCTAATTAAGAGTGATTTAGATGACTGTTAACAACAGTATCTAATTGAGAGTGATTTAGATGACTGTTAAAACAAATGTTTACAAATTATATAAGGCATAGTGTTGTTTGAGTACACATGATGCTAGAGAATAATCAATCCTAGTTAAAGTAGGATTTCATCATTTATGATAAATCTGCTAACTAGATATGCTCAGCTAAGAGCATTGTTGCACTACACATTAAAGAATAAGAATATTTTACATTTTAAGAAACTGTAAAGATGACTGTCTAAGATAAGTATGCTGGTGACTTCAAATACCTCATTAAAGGTACTATCACATTTTCATACTATGATACTTGAAATAGTATGCAAATAGACATACGACACTCATCATACTATTTAAATCTTTTACAATTTATGAATTTGAAACAAGTATTCAGAAAGTTTACATAGATGACTATTTAGCTGTCTTGTAAAGAAAAAGTTGAGAATGTTGGAAACATTGGACTTTAACTTGCTAATTAGTCTCATGCATATCTATTTTCAGCATTTGGATAATTGGGATAGTAAGATAATTTTTACTTTCTGATGAATGAAGATATGTGTTATTTGTTATTCATACATATAATAATTGTTATCCTATATTTTGCATGTTTAATCCTTGAATGATTTTATCATTCTAAATATGTCCATTGTCAGTTAACAATATGGGAATATTGTTACATAAGACAAATGTGAATGTTGGTTATATTCTTTGAATATATGGACGGTTCCCACCAAACTCATTTGTTATTCACAAGGGTTGCATATTGGACAGCCTAACTTTCATGCATTTACTTTTAGATCCTTGTCATGAATAAGATGTCAAAAATGGTTAAATAAGTCATCCTTAGACTTGAGATACAAGCAAGTTCTGCATGTGTGGATATCACTTTCTAAGTATAAGTCAAACGCTATCCTGAATAAGGTAGTTATAAAGGCTATTCTTGGAAGTGATGTGAAGCAGCATCCACAACACTTGTAGTCAACAAAGAATTTGTTCCTCCACTTGATATGTGCAGTATGATACCATGGTCCCTCTCTAGAATTAATCAGATAATTATATGGCTATACCCAAAGGGTAATTCAAGATGATTCTTGATTACATTTGGTATATCTGAATTAACTTCAATAATGAGAAACTAAAATTGTTAAACTATATGGAATGAGTTAGGATCCATATCCATGGTTTAACGGTATCTGAACAAAGGACTGATATTAGCAAGAAATACATAACCATTATACTGAGAATGTTCTTGGAACTTCATCTCAGGTATTTCTAGTTTTAATAACAAATGGAGTGTTGCTAGACGTTTCCATTGTTAGTATAAACGTAATTCGCTACTCCAACTCCCAAGAGGGAGCTGTTGGAATGTGGTAGTTGGATCCACATGTTTATACGATTAGAGGTATGTGAGCCTATTGGAGGCACACACATTAAAACACATAGAATACGTTTATTCTTAAATATACTTCACGTAATATATATTTAAATAGTCGTTGTAGTTTATAACTAACTTAACGGTTATTTAAATATGTAAACCAAGGGACTAAATTGACAAAACATAAACCTTGTAGGAGCCTAATGTTTTAGCCAATCCATAAGGGGTGAGAGAGAGGTGTTTGAGTCGGTTTAGGAGAGGGAAAAAAAGGAAAGGAATTGAGGTTTCCTTGTTCTACAAATACTAGGGTATGGTGCCTATATAAACACCCATTCCCTAGCTCATTCCTCATTCATTAAAAAAACCCTAAATATCACCTAAATAGTTTTAGTTTTTCTCCTCTCTAATAATCGACCAAAAATCCCTTCCAATGGGAATTCGGTTCTTCCCTTTTTCCTTTGATCGATTTCGGTAAAACCCTAAAGGGTTTCTAGGTGCGATTTGGTATCCCAAAAAGTTCATAGTTGAGCTAAGATCATCAAGGGTTTCAGTTTACATTGTTCTCCAAGTTGACAACAAGTTGAAACCTTTAGGGTTTCGGTTTTCTTGATATTCGGCTAAACCGAATTCGGTACAAAACCCTAATTAGGGTTTGTGGAATTTCGGTTCAAAGAGAAGAACAATAAGGGTTTGTTTGAGATCTTCAATTTAAGAAACAATGTACAACACAAGGTGTTTGTAAGACGTGAAGTAAAGACTAGCATCTTGGCGTATTCGTTGGACGTGTTGTGTGAGCAACCGTAGAGGTGACAACTTAGTCATTAAGTTTCAAGACAAGATACTCGTTGTTTGCTTTAAGTCATTCAACTAAAAGGTTAGTGTTTCTTTCTTTATACGTGTGTTAATCATAGTCATCAAACTAGATTCATCCGCTGCGTACTCGTAGTAAATGGTTTACTAGTTATTAAATGGGTTAATACACAAACAGGGTACTAAAGTTTCTAAAAAAGTTGGCCTAAGTAACTAGAGTTCCATTTTGTTCATCTGAGTTACTCAAGTTCACGGGTTGGTTAACAAGGTTACCCAACGTTTATATTGGTTACACTAAAATTACTAAGAGGAAGGGTGACCGGTTATCAACCGGTATCCGATGCCACATAAGCTAATTTATCATAGTTTCAAAACATGGAAAAACTAAACGTAATAAAATCTGAGAAAAATAAAAGTCATTTATTACTTTTACACATAAATCACCACCCCTTTCTCCTCTCTCCTCTCTCATCTACAAAGTAAAAAAACTCTTTCTTTATAATATGATTTTGACGAGATTCACACTAGAAATCTTGATCTGATGCCTCGGGTTTCACAGTTGATAAAAGGTGAGTACTTTGTTTCACGGAGTACAATGGGTGGGGTGATTTTGGCGGTGTAGCCAAATCGAAAGTTAGATGAGAAAATCGAGGTTTGGAGTTTTTTGTGTTGGGGGTATTTGGGTTTTGTTGTTTGTGGTTTTTTTCCAAGTGGTAGTGAAGAAAAACACACAAAAGCTTAGGAGTCGACGGTTGTTAACTGGTGGTTGAAGTAACCGGGACAGGTGGAGTCGGCGGTGGTGGGCGGTGCCGACGTAAATGGTGGAAAGTTGCATGTGGTGGTGGTTTTAACAATGGGTTGGGGAAGAAAGTGATTTTAGTGGAAAGAATTATAGTCATTTTAAAATTTGTTACAGTTGGAAAAAATAAGGATGGTATGTTATATGAGAAATATTTAACAAATAATTAGCATATTAAAGTGGTGCCCACGAGTTCAAAATTGTTTTGGGGTTCTGAGGCGTGGTGGCGGAGTAGGATGCTGAGGGTGGGTGGGGGTATTTGGATTCGGGTTATAGCTCATCGGATTAAAGTGGTGCCCACGAGTTCATAATTGTTTTGGTTTGAATCTGTTATTCCACGATTGCTTTGGTTTGATGATTGAAAATGGTTGGGTTTGCTTCTTCTTTTTTGGATTTTCTTGGCGATTTTAGGTTATGTTAGATTTTTGGTTATGTTAAATTTTTGACTAGGATTTTTGGATTTTCTTGGAGGAGGTGGTAGTTGTTGAATTAGGATTTGTTACATATGATTTGAGTCAACTATCAGGTGGAATTTTTACATCGTAGTTTTTCATTAGCATGGGGTGGTTTTACTTTTCTAAAAAAAGCAACAAAATGAAACTGAGGTTGAAGATGGAAGTATTTTTGTCATTTGATCTTGCCACATAGGATTTTAACCTGTTATCTTAAGTTGTAAAATAGGGAGTAACGTAAACAACCGGTCACGCAAACTTGGGTAACTCAGATGAACAAAATGGAACTCTAGTTGCTTAGGCCAACTTTTTTGAAAACTTTAGTACCCTGTTTGTGTATTAACCCTTATTAAATCCCAATAAGTGATTGGACAAAAATACCCTCGACGTTAATGCCCAATTGGATGGGAAATCGGTTAAAGGATCGGTCAACCCAATTGGGACAACCATAGGGACCACTGGTGTCATTTTTAACCTTTTAGGACTGAACATGCATTTTGGGCATAACCACAAGGACCGAACATGTAATTAACTCATTCAAATATTAAATGTTAAATGCTTGAAAAATACTCTAAAATGCTTGTCGTCAAACATACACTTATATACTATTCTTAGTTGTTAGTGGTTCACGTCCAACAGTGACATTCAATTGGGATCGTATATGAGGTGGGATCGTAGAATCGAACGTAAACTCGTAGGATCGCGAGCCGATACGAGTTTACTAAGCTTTTTTTATAGAATGGCTTGTTAGTTGTTAGTGGTTCACGTCCAACAGTGACATCCAATTGGGCAGTACGCTATACCCTCAACCCGCCTGTACTTCCTCGGTCCTCCTTTTCCACCTGAAGCGGTAAAAGTCATGGGTGGGACTCGAACTCGAGACCTCCCCTGGCCAAACATCCCCTCCCCAAGCCCCTAAGAAATTTTGATGGCCAACTGAGCTAGCCCAGTTGGTTTCGAGTTTACTAAGCTAATATCTATCTTATGTTTCTAGCTAGTTTTTAGCCTATTATTTTCTTAAGCCCAACAAATTAACAAAATAAAAATACTAAGTGAACATTGACGGTTAATTTTCTATTTTCTAATCATACTAAACTTAAGTATCTAATTTCTCAAATCACAATTTCAAGATGAAAACTAATGGTCTTCTTCTCATCTTCTCATAATCTAATTGGTAAGATCGTACGATCCCGATTCAATCCTACGATCCCGATTCTGCAAAGACAAAAACGATCCCACGTGAGATTTTAACAGCCTTAAAATGGAGTACACGTTCATGTAACATGTGTAAATCATGCCTATGTATGCAACCATTATAACTCCGGTATACAAAAGACTGACCAACGTCACACATCATCATTAACACTACACCAATCAAATAGTAATACAAAGAAAATAAAAAAATATCATACTTTACACACACTACAACAAACTGTTATTGTTTTAAGAATAAATTACATGTTTCGTCCATGTCGTTTACCCAAAATTATATATTTCATTTCTATTCGATTGAAATTACATAGATAATTCTTAATTTTCAAACTAATTGCATCAATGGTTCATATTTTTTAAAATATGGACCAACTGTGTAATAAATTTGTTTGAAATTTGTTACATGGATAGTCTCTATTTTCCAGAATAAAGACTATCAATGAAACATGTTTGATAAAATAAAGATTACATATGTAATTAAAATCAAATAAGGACGAAGCATGTAATTTATCCTTGTTTTAATAATTTATATTATGTTTATTTCGCTACAAGAAAATTTACTTTTATTTTCAGTTTCGGTGACATTTTTAAAAAATGTGAAGAAATGTTGAAATTTTGACATTCAATGATAACACTTTTTTTGAAAAATATGTGTCATGAAACGCAAAACATTTAGGGTGCGTTTGGTATGCAATCAGGAATCACTGTAGATATGATTTTGATTACAAAAATGTGTTATAGAAAAGTATCATTACCATTGTTATTGTTTGGTATACAATTTAAAATGAAGGTATCTCTTTTTATAACGAGAATGCTTTTTCGCTGTAAAAAATATGTCTAGACAAAAAACAGTGTATACAATCTTAAAAAGAAAAAAAAACATAAAGTTTCTCATGTTTGAATGTATGCAATCTTATAGAGATAATTAATTAATTTTTTTATCCTAAGTAAAATTATAATTGCATATCTTTTAGTTAAAATATAAAAATGTATCTTGTCAATTTCAAATTAATTTATATTGTAATTTTCTTAAGTTTTGTGTTATTTTATTCGTGTAACAATTAAATAGAAACCAAAAGAGTGGGCAACTATACTTTTTTTCCTTTTAAAACAAAGAACTCGAGCAACGCACGAGTATTAGCACATAGGGTCCGCAAATGGATTCTCTGAAAAGGTATTAAGTCCAAATCATACACATATTTGTTTTTGGAGGAGCGGTTGATGAGGAAGTGGTTAGTGAGCCTCAAGTTGATGAGGTTGATGTTAATGATGCTTGAGTTGATTACTTTTAGTCTTTAATATGCATCTTTAGATATTTGTTTTCATTATTAAACTTCATGTTTACTTTGATTAATGTAATTGACTTAGACTGGCTACTTTGAACTTCAATCATGCATGTTTTACTTTAAATTCGACTTATATGCTTACTTTGTTAAATTAAGATGCTTTTTTATATTTCTTTTAATAGATAATGTATGTTGTTTACAGATTTAGAATATAATTGTCGTAAAAAACCGATTCATATTTGTTACCGCGTAGACCCGTGCAACGCACAAGTATTGACACTAGTATTCGTATCTTATGCTATTTCTCGCTAGTTTTAGTTCATATTTATTTCTTATGCCCAACAAATTAACAAAATAAAAATACAAAGTGAACATTGTCGGTTGAATTTCTAGTTTCATAATCAACTAAACTAAGTAAAAAACACTTAAGTAACTAATTTCTCAATCACAATTTCAAAGATAGAATAACTAAGGTGGTCATCTTCCATCTTCTCATAATCTAATTGGTAGCGATATCGTACGAACCCGATTCGATCTACGCATCCCGATTCTGCAAAAGACAAAAACGATCGACGTGAGATCGCGAGTTTAACAGCGTTTAAATGGAGTACACGTTCATGTTAACATGTTAAATCATTATGCCTAATGTATGCAACCATTAATAACTCCGGTAGACAAAGACTAGAACCGACACGTCACAACCTCACCTTAACTCCACACCATCAAATAGTAATACAAAGAAAATAAAAAATATCAAAGTTACACACACTACAACAAACTGATATTGTTTTAAGAATAGAATTTACATGTTCGTCCATGTTGTTTACCTAAAACTTATATATTTCAATTCTATTACTATTGCGACTTAAATTACATAGATTCAATTCCAAATCTTTAACTAATTGCATTAATGGTTCATATTTTTTTTAAAATATGGGCGACCAACTGTTTAATAAATATGTTATGAAATTTGGTTTACATGGCATAGTCCCTATTGTTCACTAACCATGAAACTATGTTTGATAAAATAAAGATTACAATATGTAATTAAAATCAAATAAGGACGAAGCATGTAATTTATCCTTGTTTTAATAATTTATATTATGTTTATTTCGCTACAAGAAAATTTACTTTTATTTTCAGTTTCAGTGACATTTTTAAAAAATGTGAAGAAATGTTGAAATTTTGACATTCAATGATAACACTTTTTTTGAAAAATATGTGTCATGAAACGCATATAACATATAGAGGGTGCGAGTTTCGGATTATGACAATCAGGAATCACTATAGAGATATGAATTTTTTGATTACATCAAAATATGCTTAATAGAAAAGAAATCATAACCATTGTTTATGTTTTGGTATACAATTTAAAATGAAGGTATCATTTTTTAATGAGCTCATTCAGTTAATAAAAAAATAAAGCATATCATTTAACTCTATACTAAAAGTTGATTTGCTTATATTCATAAAATGAACAGTAGAGTGTTTTATATAGTTTTTTATTCCTGATTTGCTACTCACAAATGAGTTGGTGTGTATGATAGTTGGTTTTTAAATCCTATATATGTTAATAGTAGGTTTGTTAGTTATTATTTTAAAATTTCTGGGTATGTAACTTGGTTAGTGGGATTGTTGCTCTAGGTTTCTTACATCTGTAAAACATTACTTTTGTTTTTGGGTTCAGAACAAAACACGTAGCTATTCACCGCCCTTCCACCGCCTCATTATTTTACCACAATCACAGTATCTCTTTCATTCTTCATCCCACCAAATTCATTCATAATAAATAAAAAATGCACACACCAAACCCATAGTAGTCCGGGTCTTAGATCTGATGGGAGGCATAGGCGGCGGAGTTGGTGGTGGCGGTGTACAAGGATTTCGGCATACGACATACCTCTTATTTCAACATATTCTCAAAAATCTGCTCTTGGTGTTTACTTTCGAGTATAAAGGTATGATTAAAACAATTTTGCTCATTACTTATGATTCGTTTTAAAAACTCAACCTTAGGGGTTTTTAATTTAAGTGGGTTTTAATGTTTGAGTGTTGGAAATCTATAATTTGATGAATTTTGAAATTAGGGTATATGTGAGGAACTTTGGGTTCTCTTAATTACTTCCTGTTTAATATTGCTCTATCTAGGAATTTGTAAGTTTGATGTTTTTTTACTTGCATAGTAGCTATAGAGTAAGAGGAAACGATTTGATCTGAAAGGCTTAATAGACAAATGTAATGTGAATTGTTGACGACTACGAGAGATGAGCTGATGTTAAGGGGGTGTTTGGATTAGCTTATTTTACGCGTTTATCAGCTTATTTCAATTATGTAGTTATAGGGATTTGGATTACGATAGTTGTTTAATGGATGTTGTTTGTGTCATAGGGGGGAGGAAGTTATGGATCATTTTCTCAGTGGGAGCCTCATTCGATGCTTGCAGCTACGTTTAGTGGTCGCTACACTGTTTACAATACTCTGTATAGGTAAACAAGGAGAACCATAAAATATGTTTGGTTGAAAAATTAGGTGATTTTCAGTTATCCATTGTTAATACGGTATGATTCAATATGTTGCTCTTTTTACTAGGGAGATGAAGTTCCAGAGGAGACATTCCTTGAATCATTCAATCATTCAATCCAAGTGGCATTCTCAATTGTAGTGGAGAAAACCAATGTGGGCTTGGTTCAGGATGTAATATGGCGGACAGTGGCAACATCTCATATGCCTCCATCTCTCAAAAGACGCATTTCAAGACCAATTCCAAATCTAGGTACATTTGAAAAGATTGGTTACAACAAGGAAAATATTTCTAATGTCTTAATGTGATTTGCGTGTATAAGAGCTATCAGTGGGGTAATGGATGATGCTAACCAGCCAGGATTGTCGTTGCAGTCATGTCGGATGTTTGGCGCCTTTTCTATATTTACGGGTCTGAAAATGGTACATGCCCCCACCCACGAGTGGTATGTGGTGTGATTTTTTTGTGCCTTCCAAACGTATTAGGCGAGGGTAATTTTGTAGCACTGTAGTCTGTTTATGTTCCTCATCGTATAAGGGTGTTTGGTGGCTCATATATGCGTAAACCATTATGGATATACCCTTGGCTTAAATTCAGTCAATTTGACGTTTTTTGGGAATCCAAACTGAATTTCCTTTTACCTATGTTATTGCAGGATGTGGCTGCCACAAAAAGAAAAGAATTTAAAGCCTATTTTCTCGAGCGTGCAGTTGTTTATGGGGATACATGGTAAGGATATATAGTTCTCAATGGTTCTAGATATGTACATGCTTTGATAACCATGGAGATTCAGTTAAACAAAAGATGAAAGGTTAGTCTCTAATCAATCTTAACAACAAGATAATGTCTGTTTATAGTTGCGAATTTAAATATTTTTGATCGGTTTGTGGCTGATGGGCGCTGATGTGGTTGTCATGGTGGTGAGTGCTATTGATGGATGGACCACACAAGGTGGCGTACTACTTGATAAAATAAAACGTACTAAGGTATCTACTTTTTATCTTTTAACAAAACGCTTACTTTATAATCATCCATCTAGAAAATAAAAATGTTGCACTTAGATGACCTAATTTTATTTGAAAAAAGTTATGCCAATTTGTTGCGTTCTTCATATACTATAAACAGACGCTCGATGGATTTACCGGAGTTCACTGGCGAGTTTTTATGCATTAAAAGTAAAAAAAATCCGAGTCATTACGCATTTTCATTTACATGTATAATTATTGTGTAGTACTTGAATGTATTTTGAGACTTTTGCCACAAACACATATATTTCCAAAAAATTATATTCAGAATAATAGGTAATAACGGCTATCAAATTATGTAAAGTTTTCTTCCGTTCCTATATAAAAAATGACAGCTATATTAAAGAATAGGGTTAATTACTTGAAAATGCATTATACTTGTCACTTTTTGTTATTGTGCGTACTGAACTTTTTTTTTTCTTATTGTGTGTATCGAACTTTCAAATTTCGACCTTTGTGTGTATTTTTGACCATTTTACCCTTACTTTTTTCAAAATTCGAAAGGTAAAATGGTCATTTTACATGGCTAGAATAGTGACAAAATACACACAAAGGTCGAAATTTGAAAGTTTATTACATACAATAAGAAAAAAAAAAGTTCAATACACATAATAACAAAAAGTGACAAATATGATACATTTTCAAGTAATTATCCCTAAAGAATAATGGTCAACAAAACTTTGCATAATGAACTATCTTTATCGTGATTGATTCAGTACATAATCGTTGTGATGTCAAACCTAAGGCGTTTGCTTATAGATTTAGATTATTAGTTATTTAGGTTCATGTTTGCTATTAATAAAGTTACATGCTCTTATCTATTTCTAAAGCACTGTGTTACGGATGATGAAAATGGGATTCTCTTAATGTTGCAGCACTGTGTTACAGATGATGAAAATCCGTTCTCACGTGAGTAGGGTACATGGGGTGTGAGGAATTTAATGGAACGAAATGTTGAAAACCAACTAGTATTTAGTGAATTCCAAATCCAAGGATCAGTCAACTTGCCTGAATTTGCAAGAATGGGGCTGCGAGTGGATGTGGATCCACAGAAGCTCAAGTGCGAAGCCTGTAGGCACCAAAAGTGAAGTGATACTCTGTGAATGCAGGTACCACATGTGTACTAAAATATGAAGTCGAATAGCCTTTATTAAGAATGGTGTCTTCTTGACTAGAAATGATTCAATAACACAGAGTTATTATAGATCACTTGTTTTTTTAGATGTATAAGACTTAATCTCGTTTATTGACTAGTTTTGCTCTAATCAATTGACATGGATTTTCTTTTTGTAGTGATCAGCGCTACGTTTTGATTTGTGACTTAAATTTAAGAGACTCAACGCTATTTGACTGTGATTTAGTTATAGATAGTTGGAAGTAGTGTGTAACGAGCACACTCGGATGAATGTAGATAAATCATCAGAGTTTGTGTTGACCCAATAGTGAATGAGATATTCAGCAGAGAGTGTGAGTAACCTGCATAGATCTCACCCTCAGAAATGAGTAATTAAGTTGGATTGTGTGGTATAATGCCATAAACATGTTCTAGTTATTCACCATAGTTTAGTAATGTTTAGAAGATAGTCTTACTCGCAGACCATTTATGTGTCATGTTCGATCTACCTTACTACAACAATGATGTAATTATAGAGGTGTGTGTGTTTTACCGAAGAAATCCTTTACCCAAAAAAATTATAGAGGTGTGTGTAATATAACCATGAACGTTTAATAATCAGGATATCTATGTTCAGTTATTCACCTAGGTTTATAATTTAAAGAAGTTTACGACCATTTACTGCTTTCATCTACCTTCGAAATTTTCATGTACCAGCATAAATTACAATGTTGTCATCATTTTTCTTTTTGTTGACATTAAGTTTTCGATGTATTTAAAGGTGACTTTTCCACAAATTTACTCAACACTAGGTTGATTTGGGCAATATTTTATCTCAAAAAGGTTACATAAAAGCCCGAGCTAAACAGGTCAAATGGGATGTAAAGGGTCAAGCCCCAGAATGTATTTTAATAAATAGGGATTTAGCTGTACAATAGCAACGTACTTTGTAAAATGTTTCGTTTTGGTACGTGAACTTTTTTTTGTTCCACTTAATGTAACGAACTTTCAAGTTTTGTTCCATTTTGCACATTTTGATGACGTGTCACATTATAAGTGGTGCCACGTGTCAACCTTTCAAGTATGACACGTCATCAAAATGTGCAAAATGGAACAAAACTTGAAAGTTCGTTACATTAAGTGGAACAAAAAAAAGTTCACATACCAAAACGAAACATTTTACAAAGTACGTTGCTATTGTACAGCTAAATCCCTAATAAATATAACCTCATAATTGCTTCATTCCAAGTTTAAATGACTACCGTAAAAATGTGATTTGGTAAAAAAAATCAAATCAACACATTATTTGTCAAATATAATAAAAGTAAAGGAAATAGCGTAGCCACCCTAATCATTTTGTCAAGAAAATGAACGATTTCGATCCGAATTCACTATGTAGGATATTGGATATCATAACACAATGAAGATGGTTAGGGTTAGGCAAATTCTAGAGAGAGAAAGACTTGAGAGAAAACTTTTAGTGAGAGAAAGTGAATGCTTGTATTATGAAATGACCAACCACCTCTTCCATGGGATGGAAGAGGCTTATATAGTGTTACACAAAACCCGCCTAAGGCCTTAGTATCGGCTTACACGTGTGGGTTTATACCTGACCCATTACAGTATGTCATACGATTTACATTAAACTACGAGCTACGATAAACTGTAAAATACACGGGGTGACCGAGTCTTTTTCTTAAACGTAACAATCTCCCCCTAAGGGAGGTCAACCTAGAAAATACTAACTTAAGCTTAGCAATCTTCCTATTGATCTTGTGTTCCATTTCGTAATCTTTGATTCTTCATTTGATATCTTGTACTTTGATATAGTGATCTTTTATCTTTAAGCTTGAGCTTGTTCCTTAGCTCGACTTGTGTGTGATCTTGAGCTTCTTTGAGATCATCAGCTAAATGTAATCTCTAATCATCATCTTGTGGTCTTTCACCATCTTGTGCTTGTGACATCTGGACTGACATGCTCATACCTTTCTTGATCTTGAAAGCTTGAATATTCTTTGTTCTTGAAGTTATTTAACTTTAACACTTGGTCACTTCAAGAAGGACGTGTAGTATCAGAGTAGCAGAAGCCTTGAAACATTTACTTGAGCTTTCATGATGTCTTAAGATGCGTCGGTAGAGTATGAGCGTGTGGTTATGAATCCGACTTGTCTCCGGCTACCAGCTGCTACCGTTGGGAAAACCTTCAGGTTTACGTTAGTAATAAACAAAAGAGTCTTTGTTAACTTTCGTCGAATACGGTTGTAATAACCACAGTTCCCCGTTAATCAGTATAAATACTGCCTGTGATCAGGTAGAATTCCAAAGAATATCCTTAACAGGGTTTCGAGCTGCACTAGCCATTCTTGATACAGGAGCGTCTCAAAGCAGACAACACAGTATGAATGAATCAGCGAGTTACTATCTCACCGATTGAAGAGAAAATTGATTTGAAAATCAATCGACGTGTCACTTGTAAAAGTGTTTTTGTAACACATCGAGAGTTTTAAGCATTTATCAAAATTCATCAACCGTCAATTCATAAACTGGACCGAATTGATATCTAGTGTCACAAGTTTGATCCATTTAGTATCTCATAAGTCACCTACCTAGAGCTTGTTTAATGTTGGCTCTAGTTGGATTTCTATCTTCACTGTGAATACTTAAGTATCACTCGGATGTTCTGGCAATACCACAACGATAATGCGTATGACTCTTAGGATATTTCTTGTTTGCACAGTGTGTGAAAGACAAGTATATTAGAATAGTGTCCTAATGAGATTTATGGATGATCTCTTGGCTCTAGACTCAATTATGCGTTTTGGTTTAGTGAACGGAGGCTGGAGCTGACTGCCACCTTTTCAATATCAACTAACTTGGAGTGAGAAAGTCGATAGAAATGCGTGAATCTCTGTGAGAAATAAAACAAGAGTATGTTAAGAGAACTTGAGTGGCTAAGGAGGGTTGTGCATTGCGTCACTGGGTCCATGACGACTATCTTCAATACCAGACAACATCTTAGTATTTCTGAAAGTTTTTGCATTGACCCGGTTTCTGTCTAAGTGTATAGAGGGCTTCTTTCTTTTCACCCTTTATCCTTACAATTCTTTTCATTCTTCCACCCCTTTAGTGCTTACCGAGACTTCATGACTAGTACCTTGTTGGGTTTATTCCAGTACTAGCTCCATCTCAATCAACACTATTCCCTTATTCTTACTTTTACTCATTTTTATATCATACCTAAGGACTTTTACACTAACCAGTGGATTATCCATGGGTAGATCCCTCCGGTTCTGGCTGGATCATGGGAACAAATACCTAACCTTACCAACCTTATAACTCCGCTAAAATTAAATGCATGGTCGGTCTTTTGGTACTGTTCTCCTTGCATAAAACCATTTGAAAAACTTAACCAAGGTACTTGTGATATAAATATCAAAGCTTTTTGTACCTTTATTATTTTGGCTTTTCAGAAATGCTCCCCCTCAACATGTGCATCGATATTCAAAAGTGTTTGGCACATGAGGGATGGAGTACACACATGAGTCCATAAAATCACATTTTTATAAGTTTTCATATTTTAATCATATTTTCTCCCCTCATCAAAAATTTCAAAGCCTTTGATATTTTGGATATCAATTGCTTCAAATATGTTAGAAAAATTAGGAGAAAAATATGCCGATTATTCACAAGCCGATTAGGGAACATATTAATGCTCCTCCTCAATCTATGAGGGTATGTGCGAGTGTCAAGTATAATAATTTTGAAAGATTTTGAGTTTAACGAAAAACACATGAAAAATTTATACATTGACACTTAACACCTAAAGATACACTACATGATAATAATACTGTACAAGATATATAATATATAATATAAGATGATATTGACCTGAGTGTCGGAATGATGAGATCATTCTGTTTTGTTTATGAGTCTGTAGTCAACATCTCTTAACCTTCCACTAACAAAGCTTTCGAAACTCCTGAAAATTCGCTTGATCTTAAGCCTTCTCTCAATAAGCTTGATGAACTCTTGACTCTTCCATTTATCATCCTCAGACCAAATCCTATGCTCTATGTCAGGATTGAACTTGAACAACACGTAGTCTTTGACCATGACATCCAGCTTTTCTAGAATTCTCGTCAGCGTGCCATTGCAGAACTTGTGCACCTCAGTCTCACTCGTCATCGTCTTCTGATTATTCCTATCTCTGTAGATTACGATCCTTGTCTTGTGGACAATGGTGTAATCTTCATTGAAATGAAAGTCAGTTGCATCCTATCTTGACTGTGTAAGGTTAAGCTGCGTTTGATAGCTCTCAATATCGAGTTCCAAGTCTTCCACACGTTGTCTGATGACTATGTTCCTAATCCACAAGTTGAATGCGTTGAATAGATGAACTTTGTCAGCTCCAGATAAATGGTTGAGCTTGCCTTGAAGATGAAGTAGGTACATGTCTTCAAAATCATTCAGATGCAGATTTTTAAAGTCGGCTTCTGAGATCATGTATTCTTTGTAGTTAGCTCTGCGTAAAACAATCTCTTTCAAGTATGTGTAACCGTAAATGGAGAAGGTCTTGAGACTGACAACACTAAGAATCTTAATGTGGGATCTAACTGCACTGCGATTAAAAGGGTCACTGTGTCTTGTAATGTAGAATTCCTTACGCTTGAACCACCAGTGTGAAATACCATAGGCTACACTAATATCGTAGTCACGTTCACTTTCAATCCATAGTGACGATACTAATTCTTCGAGCCCGAAGTCTGGATAGTAAGCCGCTTTCAGCTTGGATATTAACAGCGCATTCCTTCTATCTTTGTTATCGGATACAAGATATTCCAGGTCTTTATTGAAGAAGTATTGTGTTTGAATTGTTACCTGACCTGGTGGACCTCCTAGTGGTAATGTTTTGCTTACATCAGGCATGACCCGATTACCCTAAGGATTGACTAAATCAATCTGATCCGTTAGTAACAAGTGATACTCTTCCATTTAAAATTAAAGGGGGATGTTGTTCTTGTGAAATGGTCTGACTAACTTCTAAGCTGGACCTTCCAAATCAGCTTTGACGAGCTTCGACTTCCCAATCTGTCTGCAATACCACTTAATGAAGGACCTATATCTCTAGTTTTCCAAAGTAACTTGTATTCTTCAGGATCTTTGTATATTTGTGCCAGTGCATCAGCCTAGTTGTTTTCACTCTTAGGTAAGTCGTTTGGAGGAATGACCCAGTCTGGTTCATGTGTTTCTGGTGTTTCTTCTTCTGGAATAGTCTTCAACCAGTCTGGTCTACTCTTGATCTTTGGAAGATGGAATAACCTGTATCCTCTATGGTCTGGTCAGTAGCACATCATCTGGTTTTGGAACGTCTCAACATGCTGTTCAGATTGAGACGGGTGTCATTTTGCTTGAAGGAGCTGAGGGAGCTTCTCTTGTGTCAGAAGTCTTTCTAAAGCTGTGGACTTCTGATACTAGAGGTTTTTGAAGCTGAAGCATCAGATTTCATGCCTTTTCTTTTGCTTTGGTCAGATGTTTTTGGAGGAGGCAGAGGAGGATATTTGGGCTTCACGGGTCTCTTACGTGACTTAGCCATTTTTCAGTGAACTCCTCCCAGTTTTCATAATCCATAGATGCCTCTAGAGCTTTGTAGAGAGTTGTATGCTCCGGATGTGATTTGTAGGAGCCACTTTCAAACATCTGATCACGAAGAATTTCTTTCATCTTAAATTCAGTCAAGTCTTTGAAGCGTTCACGAATTTGAACTTGGAGAGCGTTGTGTACAGCTTCTTTAATGGTCTTATTGACGTAATGGTCAATCTTAGAGTACAAATCATGATTATCTAGCGTGAAAACCCTAGATGAAAGAGCTTAAGTAGTCTTGTCCTAGAGCTTGTGTTTCTTCTCAAAGTTAGCACATATCTTTTCCAATGCAGAGACACGAGTAGCTAGTGCAGGATCTGTAGTGCTTGGTCGTGGTGGAGGTGGTGGTAGTGAAGCTGTTGGTTGTTGTTGGTTTCGGTTGTTTGCGTAAGATGGGTTCCTTGAGCGGAGCTTTTCATCGGAATAAGATAGCATTCTTGAGAGTCGGATGTTTAGCCTTATGGTTGATCGTGAATTGCCTTAATGACAAACCGCGGACTGAAGAAGAGAACGTCAGTAGACAGGTTAGATGTGCTGAAACTGAAAGTTTAGCATATCTATGTGTATACGAGTACCTCGAGTGCCATCAACGTGCTTTCTTCATCATTGGAGCTTTCCTATCCATTAGTTCATACTTCATCTACCGCCCGCGCCCGCTGTAACATGCGCTATACCCCCCACATGTTCCACCTCCTACTCAGAATCACACTGCTCTGTCCAATCCTGCGCGCACACTACATTCTTCTCAGCGCCCCTTGAGCTTCTCCCCCTCCGTCGCTCCACTCCGCCTTTCCTGCGTTTTCACTCCTCCAGACCCCCACACCCCCAACCATAAGGTAAATGCATAAATTATCATGATTCTTCATTGTTGTAAAGAGTCCCGGAGGAATGTGCTTAGTGGGGATTTCATCTATGTGAACTTGTCTACGAATTTGTTATTAGCTCAGTTGGTTTGTCATTAAGGAATTGATCACCAAAGGTAAATGCATCATCAAGATTCTTCATTGATGAAAGAGTCCCGGATGAGCTTAGTGGATTCTATATGTGAACTTGCTCCTCCGATGTAAGCTTCAAGCTTTCATGCACTTGAGGGTAAACTATAGCAACGAAGTCTTCATGCAAGGGTTTAGGGTTTGGTCCAGCTTGAACCACATGACTTTGTCTAGGGTTTGATCCAGCCTGGTCTTCTTTCATAAGTATACGCTCTGGTGGAGGTCGAGACTTGGGTGTTTTACCGAGGTCTGATCCAGCCTGGCCTTCATCTAGCTTAACAGTTCTTTCCTCTAATTCCACCGTGTTTGAAACGTCCTTACCTCGTTGTTCATCAACATTAATAACTTTAGTATCACACACACTATTAGATTTTTCCATATCAGCACCAGTTTCAGCATCTACATAAGACGGAGTATCACGGACCACATTTGCGGATGTATCATCCTTAGGTTGTGTAGAGGGTCCAGTAGATGCATCTTGAGTTACTGGAATTCGCATCTAAAAAATGTATTGATCTGAGGTACTTTGCTTCTTCGGCTTTTGCAGATCTAGAAGTGATTGTGCCGCTTGCTCGTCAGTTGTAATGCCTGTCCCCTTACCTTCAACTACTAAGAGTCTTCGGGTGATACCTGAGGTAGGTTCACGAATAGCCACTCCATCGACGGGAGCTTGAAATGATTCTAAACTCATCCGAATACCTCTCTGAAGATTGTATTCATCATCTTCCACGGGAATTTCAAGAGCTGGTTGAGGTTCTTCATCTTCTTCGTCAACAAGATGATCAAACCTCTTTCCCTTGCGAACTTTCATCACTTTACCCTTGCAGATTTTCTTTGAAGGAGTTGGCTTGGATGGTTTCTCTTTCACAGGCTTAGACTGTTTTGCAAGTGCAGGCTATTTAGGTTTACCAGCTGGTGGAGCTTTCTTCATCTTCTTCCTACCCTCTTCATATGTCACAGTAGTCGGTTTACGAGCAGCCATTTCCATATATTTCTCGTAGTATTCTGAATTTCGAATGCCATCTGTGATCAGGTCTTTTGGAATAGGCATTCCAAACACTTCATCCAATCCTCCTTTGGGGACAAATTTGAGATTGCCAAGTGAATAGTCATCTACCGTAATGTGCACAGGAGACTAGGGCCTTATGTGGATGTTATGTCTACCCCCAAGTAACAGATAATCAATTTGGTGAATCTGCAGTAAGGAATAACATGAGGTTTGGGCTTCTTGGTGGGAACTTTCAGATTCGTTGAATCAGTAAAGAAGGTCTTGATTGCCTGAACAAACTCTTCCCAGATGAGTTTTGCATAGTCTATGTTGGTTCCCGTGACAACACCCCACAATATCTAAAGAACTGGGTGTCTGGGTCTATCACTACCAGAAGTCTTGCCCGTTAAGATTTGGTTGATCATAGACAGAATGGTTCTCCACGGCTGATATAAATTATTCACGTACATCTTTGAGACAAATTGGAGTTCTTCAGGGTATCCCAGATTGTTCACAAAATCAATTACCAAATCACCAGCAGGAGGTGCCACAAAAGGGTGTGCAGAATCCTTAGGGGTTATTCCCAAAGCACTGCGCAGAAGATCAGAGTCCTGAGTAAACCACAGTTCATCCAGTTAGAAACTATATATACCAGACATGGTATCCATAGTAAGAGTGTTCAAGAATTGCTGAATGTAGATCGAAGGAACATCAGCTGATGCAGTGAAGGCACTGAAGAAGTTGGTGTTTTGCAGAATTCCACTGAGGTGAGAAAAATAGGATTCTTCTGCTTCTTTTGAAGATCCATAAGGAGATTGATCTTCCCAATAGGCAAGCGAGCCTTAACAGGAACCAACTATTCATCAATTCTTGTAGGAGCAGGAACATTCTCATCAGCCATCTTATCTGCATAAGAATATCAATAAAGATATACAAGATAGCAGATATTTGATGTTAGACGAGAATATTTGCCTTGTTTTTGAGTTACCATGCCATGTTTGATTAAAGTATGATTGAATCATGTTTGAGAACATATTTCACATTGAGTCACTGGTCATTGGCTTAAGTCAATCTAAAAGTCAACATTGGTCGACTTTGGTCAGAGGTCCAGAGATTATCCGACTAGTTCAATAACAAGTTAACTGAGCCTGGATGGGAGTTAACTAGTCAACCGAGCCTTATCTGTAACATCCTCAAAAATCACAACGCAGCGGAATACCACTTGGGGGTGCTACTTCATAGCATAAAGTACAAGTTATAGAAAACGACTCTAAGTGAGACGTTTTGAAAAGTCAACCATTCGATAATTTTTATAAAATATCATAGTTACAACAAGTCCTATTTGAAATGTAATAGAAAACATTTTCAAAACATTTGTCAAATAGTACTCAAATTATAAAGCCTTTAAAAAAATATATCCGCGCGACTCAAATGCTCCAAATGCTCAGCTAGCAAAATAATAACATGAGAAAATACATGCAAAACGTCAACAATATTGTTGGTGAATTCATAGGTTTAAGTAAAAGCAATATTGAAATAATTTAAGTAATATTTCAATAAGGAAAGTAGCGTTACAACATTTCAAAGTATTATTTCTGAAATCCAAGTAGTGATTCAATAAATCAAGTAATGTTGAGTAGTGGACCATAAGATTTAAGTAATAGTGCGACAATGGAACATATTCATATGTCGAAACAACTATTATTGCACTAAGCTAAAGACACCGAACATTAACATATATTGTGAGAGGGAGTTGGTGTTGACAGATTTCCAAGTGTTCTTCGCCGAGAGTTGGTGCGGCCAAACACCCAAGTGTTCTTCTCTAAGAGTTGGTGCGGCCAAACACCCAAGTGTTTTTCTCTTTAGAGTTGATGTTACCAAACACCCAAGTATTATTTAAAATGTAATTTACGTCCGAAATGTAAAACAAGCATGTAATCTCCCTTAAGGAGTTTAAGGAAACATTTAGGTAGTAAAGAAGGGCTATGAACGCAAACTGTCAGTTATAAATACTTGTGTATATAAAAACAATTTAGCATTATTTTGGGGTGGAATAAAGATTTAGTGGATGTTATGATTATGGCCCAAACAAATCAAGCTGTCCATGCAAAAGTCATACATCGTATTGATAGGAAAGCTATTTATTGTACGTTTATTTATGCTAGTAATGACTCATAGGAGAGACGTTTACTTTGGGCTGATTTGGCTGCTATATAACAAGTGGTTGTGTGGGTCTTCCTTGGGTCTTATTGGGTGACTTTAATGTTGCCCTAAACATGGAGGATGTTTGTACTGGTTCGTCTATTATGTCCTCGGTTATGTGTGACTTCAAGGATTGCGTAAACAACATTGAAGTTGTTGACATTAATAGCACGGGCATCCATTTTACTTGGAACCAAAAGCCAAAGGGCAGGGATGGCATTCTAAAAAAACTTGATCGCATTATGGAAAACATGACTTCATTGATTCCTTCAAGGTGCGTATCCCACTTTCTACCCGTATAAAATCTCGGATCATACCCCAACAAGTATAAAAAATCCCGTCTCCTTGCAGTTACTAAACCAAAGCCATCTAAATTCTATAACTTTATGCACTCAAAAAGAAATTTTTTCGATATGGTTGGCTACTCACGGGAATACCAAGTGTGATGGTTATTCGACGTTTCAGGTGTCCAAAAGATGAAGAATCTTAAGAAGCCGAATTAGAAAGCTAATGCATGGATCATGGGAATTTACATGATCGCGATACTCTCTTAGATCGAACCTAGATAAATTCAAAAGGCAATTGATCGTGATCCGTCCAACAACTCTTTACGTGATGAAGGGGCTGTTTATATCAATGCATTTAATGAAGCGAAAATTGAAGAAGAAAGTTTCCTCAGACAAAAAGCAAAGATCGAATGGCTAGAGGTTGGTGATTCCAATTCGGCGTATTTCCATAATATCTGATAAGAGAGCAGAACAACGAAGCCGTATTGATGTAGTTCGTACTATGGATAATGTGGAAGTTACTGGTACTAGTGTTCCAGAGGTGTTTGTTTCACATTATGAGTCGTTTCTTGGCACTAATATGGATTGCGAATTTCTAAACACAATGGACCTTTTTGATAAAAAATTGTTTCTGTTGCTTCTAATTCTAACATGATTAGACAGGTGACGAATGATGAAAAGCAGGTCATGTTTGACATAGGTGATGACAATGCCCCGGGGCCTGATGTCTACTCCTCGGCTTTTTTCAAAAAGGGATGGGATGTGCTAAGAACGGATGTGTGTACTGCCATACAGGATTTCTTTAGTAATGGTAAATTACTTCAAGAAATAAATCATACTTTTTTGCCCTTATTCCAAAGGTCACCACTCATATGAAAGTAAATGATTATCGGCCAATCTCGTGTTGCAATGTGCTTTATAAATGCATTAGTAAAATTATTACTAACCGCATTATTGAGGGGATAAAGGAAGTTGTTAGTGACAATCAATCCGCTTTTATCCCGGGAAGATGAATTTCAGATAACATTCTTATTACGCAGGAACTCATGCATAATTATCATCGGAATAGGGGTCCTCCTAGGTGTGCCTTCAAGGTGGACATCCAAAAAGCTTATGATACTGTGGACTGGAGATTCTTGGGATTTATTCTCAAATGCTTTGGTTTTCATCAAACAATGGTTCGGTGGATTATGGCTTGTGTTACTTCGGCCTCTTATTCGATCTGCATCAATGGTAATGTTTATGGTTACTTTAAAGGCAAGAGAGGTCTTCGTCAAGGAGATCCTCTATCCCCCTATCTCTTCACTCTTGTAATGGAGATCTTAACTCTTATCCTTAAATGAAGAGTACGGCTTTCAGATACTTTTAGATATCATAAACATTGTGAAGAATTGGACATTATAAATGTTTGTTTTGCAGATGATCTATTTATCTTTACCTATGGAGATGTGAATTCGGCGAAAGTTATTATAGATTCTTTTGATGAGTTCAAACGGGTTTCGGGGCTGATTCCTAGCATATCAAAGAGCACGGCTTTCTTTTGTAATGTTTTAAATCAGATCAAGCTTGCTATCCTTAATATCATGCCTTTTGCTGAAGGAAAGCTTCTGGTTAAATATCTTGGTGTCCCATTGATTTCTTCTCGTCTTCTTAATAGGGATTGCAAAGTCCTTGTTGAAAAGGCCCGTAATAGGATTGGGATTGAAACATAAATCATTGTCCCTTGTGTGAGTAGGCTTCAATTATGTAAGTCTTTATTTTCTTCAATGCAATATTATGGGCTTCAGTCCTTGTTCATTCCTATAGTATTGTTGAAGACATTCCAGCAGCTCATTTGCGGAGTGTTTCATTTGTGCAACGGTGAATCGTAAAATGTGGAAAAGCAAAAGTGAGCTTGGAATTATTTTCCCCAAAAAGCGAAGGAGGACTCGGTTGCGTAGTCTTGAGTATATAACTGGCTTTAATGACTACCCAATATGGAATATAATTTTCTATAAGGAGTCTATTTTTAGTTCGATTTATCATTACTTACAAACTTAGAGACGTACATTATGGACGTACAACCTAAGGGAATATGAGTTGGGGATGGCTCAAGCTTTCTTCAACTTAAGGAGTTTGTAAGAACATACTTTGGAGTTTCCTTGGTATTGGCTGAATACTACATTTGGTATGACATGTGGTACCCTATCTCCCCGTTGAGCAGATGTTTTACTCCTAGAGATATTACTAGGGAAGGGTTTTCGATTACCTCATGTGTTGCTGATTTAGTTTCTAATGGAGGTTGGAATTGGCCTCAAGCGTGGCTGCTAAAGGCCCCAAACCTAGTGACTATTCCAGCCCCGAATTTGGTTAATGCAAGAAATCATACTATGAAGTGGTGTGACACTAATGGTAATGTGATGGATTTTTCTAGTTAAGTGTGCATGGGAAGTCCTTCGTCCTCGTAGAAATGAGGTTACTTGGTTTCATACAGTTTGGTTTTCACAAGCCATTCTGAGACATGCGTTCCATCTTTGGCTAATCATGAGGAGAAGTTTGAAACGCGATGATAAGCCTAAGACATTGGAAATTGATCCTATACACTGATATAACACGTCTTCGCTGCTCTTAAAGTAGGTACTCAACAAGATACTCACGAACACCTTATATTTTTTGAATGCAATATTCTTCGAAAGTGTGGGTGTTCAGTTTGTGAGTTTAAGTGGTATGGATAATGTCCAGCCTGTTTTAGATGATATCATAAATTGGTTCCAGCCATTGACAAAGAAACATACAATTCAGAGTATTGTGGGAAAGATCTTGTTCGCGGCTTCAAACTACTACATATGGTCGGAACGAAACAGCCGGCTGTTTAAAAATACTAGAAGATCGCCGAAAGAATTAAGAGATCAAATTGTTGTCACTGTTCGGCTCAAGATGTTTTGTGATGCGAGATTCAAGAAAAAGGTCGCGGGTATATTAAATTTCTTACGCATGGAAAAATGCCCACAATTTTTCAGATATATGGCGAATAGGGGGTTATAATTTGTATTTTAGTTTTATAATTCTAGTTCGTTAAGTGGTATGTCACTAAAGTTTTAGTAGAAGTTCAAGCTTTGGCTTGAGGTTAATGTGGTACTTCAGCCACATTCCATTGTACTTATTTTTTTTGGGGATTAATATACTTTACCGGGGTAACCCTTTACCCAAAAAAAAATCAATTTAGCAAGTAACACACATGTATTAAAAAATAATGTAGTAAATCATAAAAACTCAAGTAAAATAGTCCCGTACCGCTTAAGGTAGTAGAAAATCAATAAGTTAACTTAGTAAAACGAGCATGTATTCTCACGCCCGAAACAGTTTATAAAAACCATTAAATGAGAAAGTGAAGCAAGAACTCCCCGAGAAGCATAAGGTATCGAACGAGAAATGTCAACAAGGAGGAGAACGGCGACAACGTCTCACCCGCGACCTATAATAATGGTGTACGTATAAGAATATATTTATAAGAAAAATGCATAAAATGCATAAGTATGTAAAATATATATATTTCGACATAAATGAAACCTTATATCGTAGAATCCATAAGTGCGCCAAACTTACTTATTTATACCCACTAAAATGATCTACCTTATGTTTAACTCCATTTTAACCCATTCCGACTAATATGTAATTTTAATAAAAATTACCCATTTTGACCCATTATAAAGATTAAGACATTTAGATGCGAACGAAAGTGAAAGACTAACTTATTAGTTGTAATATCAGGTTTTGTTAATATATTTTACGCATAATCATTCTCCATAACGCTAATTGACCATTAAAAGAATTTTGCCATGTTGACTTTTTATTATAATTTTTCTTAAGTCTGACCCGTCCAAAACGACCCGCTAAATTACGTTTCACGACTCGGACTCTGAAGTAATTTGATGTAAAACGACGTTTCAGACAACTTTTTAGTTTTAGCCGAGACTCAGAACCCAACCGATAATGACCAAAATACCCTTTTACGATTCTGCAGAAACTAGTATTTTTCTTAAAATAATATAGTATCTAATCCTAAGCTTTTTGACTGGTTAACACGTGTTTTTAGACATAGATATCCTCGCGGAAAGGTAAAGCGGCATTTTAAACAACGTTTTAGTTTTACTCGAGACCCAAAACTCGACAGAAAATTACGAAAACGCCCTTTTTGATTCTGCAACAACTTAAAAATTCAGCAAGTGCTGAATGAATTTTTATAATTTTTCAAAATTTCAAATGGCTGCCAAACGTTCATTTTTAAAAGTTACGGGACGATCCACTACCGAAACGTTCATAAAAAGAAGGCCTATCATATTCTTAAATCAAAAATCAGTTTTTACATTTTTACGACACTTAAAACACGTTGCATAACTTTCTACAGTAACTTGTCTATCTAATTAAAAGTGAAGGTGAAGTTAAATTAAGAAAAAGGTAAGAGTTTAAGGTAAAAACACGAGATTTTAGCAAGAATTTATATATGCGCGAAACAAAACAGAAATTGATAAAATTTGAAATCATGAATCATCGGGTATCCTAAAAAATATTAGACACGGCTCACGTGTAGCTAGAAACGAGAAATTTGCTAAATCGGGTAAAAAGTAAAATGAGGACTTTTACTAAAAAGTAAAAATAAAGACGAAGTGTGAATTTAAATATTGACCTTGAAAAACGAAATGTCATAGCCTTCCCACCTTAAGGGAGCACCGTCCCGGTGCTCAATTCGCCTTATACGCCGTTGGTTTGCGACGGTCGATGCACATTCGGAAAAATCCATATAACAAATTACGAGTCGAAAGAAGTTCAAATAGCCTTTTGTATAAAAGTAATAATGATAGCGATTTGAAGAGTAAAGACAATGAAGGATTCGTACGGACCTATTACTTGTTAAACGAGACGCACGCCATGTCAGATACACATTTGAAAATAATCGAATGAACAAATTACGAACCGAAAGAAGTCTAAAGACTCATTCGTATGAAGGTATAATGATAATGATTAGATGAACAAAGAAAATTAATTATTCGTACAAACGGATTACAAATCGAAAGAAGGCTATTCGTACGAAGGACATACAATTAAGCCCACTCATTTATAAATCGTTATTTACATCCAAATGCATCCCAATCCATGTAAATAAGACTTAGAAATTTATGGTTTCCTTATTCAAATGAAGAGGCGTCCCAATTCATTTCAATAAGATGATTATAAAATAGCCTACTTAAGCATTGTCACAACAAAGCACGAGAACAAAACAATGTTACGTTGAGAAGAAGGAGTCTCCTTGGCGGCATGATTCTTCAAAATCATAAGAAGTAGTGAGAAGAATAATGAGACGTTTGTCAATCGCGTTCCAAAGGTAAGTGTCAAAAGGCGACATGATCCGAGGTGACAAGTTAAGGTCGTACTCCCACCAACTGGAAGACTTCAAAACGATGGACTACGAAACAACATATGCGATTCAAAAGCATAAGAAGAGTGTTCCAATTCGGAGTCGAATGGTATAATAATCAGTATTGGTGTTCGAGAGAGTAAATGAAAAATTAGGAAGTACGCAATAATCAGAGTGATCAATATTTATATAACTGACCGATATAAAGTAAATAGTAAGAAGTCATAAGATAGACGTAAGAGAGCGAAATCATAACCAAGTGTTAAATACTCATTATCCATGTAACAGTAGTAGAGATGCAAAAGAGAGCTTATAAGGGATCAGGAAGCATGCGCGCGAGGATATCGGACAACGGTAAAAGACTCTTAAATTTTTTTGAAAAATAGTTATAGTCCAGGTTTTGAAACGACCTAGTTCGCTAACTTGAGCTCTGATTGCTGAACGAATTTGGGTGCCAGTTTATGGCAACTTGAGAACTTTGATAATGAATGAAGCCCATACTACAAAGTATTTTGTACATCCTGGAGCAGACAAGATGTACTATGATCTACGAGACTTATATTGATGGCCCAAAATGAAAAAGGATATTTCTATGTACATTAGTAAATGTTTGACGTGCTCTAAAGTCAAAGTAGAACACTAGAAACCCTCAGGACTGAGTAAATACATGAGAAAACAACCATTATCAACCAATGTATAAATTTCAGAATTAAGCAAGTATAAGCTCTAGAAAAATAGTCATGTAACACTTAGAAGTAGAAATACAGTAAGTTTTACTTATGGAAAAACGACATGTAATCTCCACCCTGACAACAGTTTATTTAATCCATTAAAAAGGAAAAGGTGGGGCTATGAACTCACCTTAAGCAGAAGTATTGGATAAAAGAATCACAACGAGCGAACAACGATGACAACAATGCGAACATCATGATCAACAATGAAGAAATGAAGTCTAGAGATCCGAACCGCGACCTAAAATAATGGTGCGCATATTAGAAGAATATAAATTATCATGAAAATTCATAGGTTGCTTATATATATATATATATATATATATATATATATATATAATATATAAATATATATATAAAATATAAATAAAAAGTAACATATATTTCCCTAAAATGTATAACTTTATACCTAGAACAATGAGACGCAGCCTCAAACTTCTTAGTAATACATTTTAAGTTTTTCTAATTTTGACCGATTTTCCTAGTCACTTGACAACCTTTGAAGAAATACCAAACGACCTCAAACGCCTTTAATACTCAATTTCTAACAACCTCAATGTGTTAATAACCTACTAATTTTTCCTAAAATGTTGACAGTCAAAGTCGACACTATTTTTTAAAAATTTGACGACTCAAAATGTCCGAAAAGGACCTGCTGCATACCCCCCACTAAAAGTTTCAACTTTATCAGACCCATATGGTTGGTCCTTTCAATAAAATCTAGAAAAATTCTGGAAAATCATATAAATCATGAACTTGCTACAATAGCAATTTCATTAACTAAAAAGGTGTTTTGATATGTCTGCAATTTCATTAACTAAAAAGGTCTTTAGAACTGAAAGAGCAGTTGGCCTACTATTATAGTTGGAAGAAATGGAGTTTGTGCTCTGCATTAGTAAGTGTCTCGCAGAAAGCCAAGTCGAATTCGCGACTTGTATGATGCAAAGTCGCGCCTTAACTTGGTGGAACACACTAGTTTAGTCAAGAGGCCGGGCAATTGCTATAGCCCAACCTTGGGAAGACTTAAAGAAGTTGTTGATGGAAGAATACTGTCCGAGTAATGCAATCAAGAAATTTAAGGAAGAGTTCTAGAATCATGTTATGATCGGAGCTGATGTTGATAAGTACATAACCTGATTTCATGAGTTGGCTAGACTACTGCCACACACGGTAACTCCGGAATGCAAGCGTATTGATCGCTACATTCGGGGTCTAGCTCCTGCAATTAGAGGAACAATGGAAACCAGCCTGTGTTAGAGGTTTTTCCATTGCTGCTAAGGAAGCCCAGCAAGATCTAAACGTAGTGACGAGTACTTTTTCTTTCATCGATCATTTTCTATCGTAATATTCGATTTTGATGCCTACTTTAGTTTTATTTTTACCGACTTCTTT
The DNA here is from genome assembly GCA_026074375.1 of Tanacetum coccineum. Lineage (NCBI taxonomy): Eukaryota > Viridiplantae > Streptophyta > Magnoliopsida > Asterales > Asteraceae > Tanacetum > Tanacetum coccineum. The sequence goes on from BQNB010000808.1 coordinate 105,064, forward strand.
CCCTTGATTAACTCGAAACCTAGTGCTATAAACCCCGATTGCGAAATTTAAATTGCTAACGGTTTAAAGTTAGAAACCAACTAATATGTCCGCGGGGAAGAGGAGAAGAGACAAGAAGGACATACATAAATCATTCGATTTGATTCCCCTTTAGATATGGTAGTTTTGAAGTGAACGTAAATGGATCTGGTGTCAAATCGAGTAGCTAAGATAGTTTCCTATGAGAAAAGTGTCTAAATTTCGTTATCTAACGGGGATATTTTAGAAGTTCATGGGGAATATCCTGAAGGAAACCTGAAACAGTTGAAGACCATGAAGGTGAACGAGCAGAAACTCGAAGACATTCCTATTGTACGTGAATTCCCTGGTGTGTTTCTGGAAGATTTATCGGTTTACCCCCATCTCGTAAAGTAGAGTTTTGCATAGATCTTATTCCTGGAGCTATGCCTGTTGCAAAATCACCTTATCGTTTGGCACCTATTGAAATGCAAGAACTCCAGACCAACTAAAATAGCCTCTACTGAAAAGGTTTATATGACCTATTCTTTACCTTGGGAGAGCACCGTGTTGTTCTTGAAAAAGAAAGAATGGGTTTCGTTCCGCATGTTAATGAGCTAAATCGAGAGCTGAACATGCCAATTATCAAGAACAACTACCCTCTTCCCAGGATCGATTACTTCTTCGATCAATTGCAAGGGTTACGTTATTTTTTTGAAAATAGACCTTCGATCAGGTTATCATCCGTTGAGAGTACGCAAAGAAGACATTCCCAAAACTTCATTCAGGATGAGGTACAGACACTTTGAATTCATGGTCATGCCTTTCGGTCTGACTAATGCTCCTGCGGTATTCATGGACTTTATGAACCGCGTACGTAAGTCGTATCTTGACAAGCTTTTCATTGTCTTTATTGATGACATCTTAATTTATTCAAGTCCAAAGAAGAGCATGAAAGTTCAACTGAAATTGGTACTGGAGTTGCTTGAAAAAGAAATTTTGTTCAGGAAATCCTCGAAATGTGAATTCTGGCTACAAGAGATCATTATCTCTACATAGGTAGTGAACAGTGAGGTTATACAGTGGATCCCATAAAATTGAAGCAGTGAAAAATTGGAAACCCCCGAAGACCCCAACCGAGATTCGTCCGTTCTTAGGATTGGTAGGATATTATAGGCGATTTACACAACAAATTTCTCTAAGATTGCAAAACCTCACACCCTGTTGACTCAAAAAAGCAAGAAGTTCGAGTGGGGTGATAATTAAAATTGCTTTTCAGACATTAAGGACATGTATTTGGTGATGCCCGATACTGGGCACACCCCGGAAGGCACAGATGATTTTTTAGTTTAACTATAACGCATACGAACCCAAGGTTTTGGTTGCGTTTTAATGCATAGAAACAAAGTGATAGCATACGCATCCAGACAACTTAAAATCCATGAGAAGAACTACACCACTCATGATTTTGGAGTTAGGCGCAGTGTAATTGCTCTCAAAATGTGGAGACACTACATATACGAAAAAAGATGTTATCTACACTGATCAAAAAAGCCTTCATCATATTTTCAATCAAAAAGAAGTAAATATGCGTCAAAGACGATGGATAGAACTTTTCAACGATTATGACTGCGAGATTCGCTACCACCCAGGTAAAGCAAACATAGTAGCTGATGCATTGAGCAGGAAGGAGTGGATGAAACCAAGACGAGTTGCATGACTATATCATGAACAATTCACACTTAGCAATCAAGGCTAGGTATACTGGAAGCTCAGAACGAAGCTTCCAAGAGGCGTCCACACTACATTCAGAAATGTTGAACGTATTGGACAAACAGTTTTAGAGAAAAGAAGACGGTGAATCATATCTTGCTGAACGAATTTGGGTGCCAGTTTATGGCAACTTGAGAACTTTGATAATGAATGAAGCCCATACTACAAAGTATTTTGTACATCCTGGAGCAGACAAGATGTACTATGATCTACGAGACTTATATTGATGGCCCAAAATGAAAAAGGATATCGCTTTGTATGTTAGAAAGTGTTTGACTTGCTCTAAAGTAAAAGCAGAGCACTAGAAACCTTCAGATTACTTCAACAGCCAGAGATTCCCGAATGGAAATGGTAGAATATCATAATGGACTTCATAACCAAGTTACCAAGAACCAATAGCGGACATGACTCGATTTCGGTCATTATCGATCGGCTGACCAAATCTGCGCATTTCTTAGCCGTCCGTGAAGATTACAAGATAGAAAAGTTGGCAAGACTGTACATCAACGAGATCGTAGCAAGGCACGGTGTGCCTGTGTCAATCATATTTGATCGTGACAGTTATTTCACATCAAGATTTTGGCAATCATTAAAGAAAGCATTAGGAACGCAATTGGATTTAAGTATAGCTTACCATCTCGAAATCGATGGCCAAAGTGAGCATACCATACCAACATTAGAAGATACACTTAGAGCTTGTGCAATTGATTTTGGTGGAAACTGGGATACTCATCTACCATTAGTAGAATTTTTATACAAAAACAGTTACCACTCGAGCGTGAAATGTTCTCCTTTTGAAGCATTGTATGGAAGGAAGTGTCGAACGCCCATAGCTTGGGCAGAAGTAGGTGAAAACAAGCTAATTGGACCAGAGATTGTCCAGGAGTCTACTGATAAGATTATGCAAATCAAGGAAAGATTAAAAGCCACACGAGATCGCCAGAAGAGCTATGCCGACAATCAACGAAAGCCGTTAGAGTTCAGTGTCGGTGATAAGGTACTACGCAAAGTGTCGCTTTGGAAAGGCGTGGTACGTTTTGGTAAGAGAAGCAATCTTTCACCGAGATATGTAGGACCGTTCAAGGTTGTCGAGCGAGTGGGCCCTGTTGCTTATCGATTGTGTCTACCACAAGAACTTGTAGGCATTCATGACACATTCCACGTGCCAAACCTGAAGAAATGCCTAGCCGACGTAAACTTGCACGTACCGCTAGAAGAAATCAAGATCGACGACAAACTACATTTTGTTGAAGAACCTATTGGAATTATGGACCGTGAGGTCAAGAAGCTTAAACGAAGTTGAATTCCTATTGAAAAAGTTTGTTGGAACTCCCGACGAGGACCAGAGTTTACTTGGGAACGAGAAGACGAGATGAAGCGCAAGTATCCGCAACTGTTCGCGAGCGTTACGGCTTAGGACGAGCAACTGAAATTTCGAGATGAAATTCCCTTTAACAGGGGAAAACTGTGATATCCGTCAATTTTGAGGTCAGTAACCGAAAGCAAGCGTATGATAATTGACTCTCTTAATTAATTATGGAGTCACTTTTATGTGGTCACATTACTCTTAGCATTTAACGCTTGTTTTTGTGCATCTCGTGTTACAAATCAATGTTTATTCCGAGCCATGATTCTATTTAATTGGAAATATCTATATTCGGATTAAAGGACACTATTTATCCTGAGCTTTAATTCTATTCTCTAAATTTTATAGAATTTATTTTATTATATTTTTTAGCCGATTTAGTAAAAATCATCAATTTTAATTATTCGCGAGTCCTGCGTTGGATATTTATCCGTTTTAGCGTTCGAGAAATCGATAACTCCATATTTTAGCTTCGAAAGCTCATTTATTCTTATTTTTTTATTTTTCGGCTTTTACCCGTGTTTGGCCGAAACCACGTTAAAATCGTGTTTTTTTACAAATTATAACGAGTTAATTAAGTGTTTGGGCCCGAGAATTTATATAATATAAATTTAACAACAAAAAGATATCCAACCAAGCCCAACCCAAATAAGGGGGGCCGGTTACCACAACCAAACCAACGTCCCTTTTTTTTTTATAAAAATGGAAGTTTATCTAATCCTAAATCCCCTATATAAATTCCTTATCCCACTCAAACACTTCCCATTAAACACACACTTACAAGATTTATAAAAAATCGTCTCCCCCTCCCCCCTCTATTAACTGTTCGAACGAGACACACTCAGAAACCCCTAAAAATCCATCGTCAACGATTCCCAAATCACTTCCAATAAATCCCAAATCACTTATAAACTAATCCCCATTATTCCTTATCAAGAAAGCCAGATAAGGTTATTGGGCTTAATGGGCCAAAACGAGAAATAATGGCCCAAACCGCTATAAAGCAATTTACCAAACTGCCACGAAGTGGTTTGGGTAAACCGCCATGAGGCATCTGACCAAACTGTTGTGAAGTGGTTTGGTCAAAACTGCTGTGAAGTGGTTTGGTCAAACCGTTGTGAGAAGGGATTGACAAACCACTTTGATTAAAAAATAATTAATTATTAAAAATTAAAAATTTTCATTAAACTGTTGTGACCAAACCGTTATGAATATTTTATTGTTATTTAATCAAACCGATGCGGATTAGAAAAATCAGTGTTGCAAAACAAGGTCTACAAGGCCGATTAATCGCCGATTAGACGCTAGAAGGCCACCAACCTTTCCGATTAATGTAACAGTGTCAAACAAATAGGTCATTGCCAATAATATCTAAAACTCGACGGAAATACACAAAACTTACCGGAAATACCCAAATTTTGCCAAAAATGCCAATCCGATTAATCGCTGATTAATCCCGCCTTGACCGATTACAAGCTACAAGGTGGTCGACCGTCCGGCTAACGATTCACGATTTTTGCAACCTTGGAAAAAATTGAAAATAGCAGTTTGAATATTTTAATATAAAAGGTATAATTTGACCAAACCGCGGTCAACCTGTTTAATTAAAATATTATTAAAAAGTAAACCGTTATGAAGAGAATTAAGCAAACCGCTATTTAGAAAAAACATGGCAAACCGCTATCAATAATATCATGAGCAAACCGCTGTCTATAACATTGGTTTCTCAGCAAACCGCTATGAAGAATTCCTATATCAAACTCAATTTTCTATCAATTTTGGAAATCACAAACACAATCCAAGGCATCCTTGATCCTCAAAAATCTCCTAGCAAGCCTTTTTAACATCCTAATCCTTCACATTTCATCCAATTCGAGCAATATGCAACCATTATGGCCTCGAAATCTTTTAAAGGTCTTAAGGGGGCATGCAATTATGCTTAAGGCACACTAGTGGCATCTTAACAACACCTAACGTACTTAAACATATTGCAGGCATTCACAAACCGCTTTTGACATTTCCAAGTCAAACACCACCCGAAAATCATCATTTCATGCAATATAGTGGAAGGGGATCTCAAATAGGCATTAAATCACAATCATCTAAGCCTAATGATATAATCCCAGTACTCAAGACAACATCATAAACACTATACAAGATTATGCTCAATAATGCAAGTAAAATTATTCATAGCAGTCAAGTGTGTTTGATCTACACGAAAACAGTCATGATCGAGTGTTTAACATCCCTAAACACATCAATCCCAGCCACCAATTATCTTTTCCAAACACATTTTAGAATTTCAAGAAAACCTAGGTCATTTTTAGTGATTATACTCGATTTAATGTGATTTGTTTCAATTCAGTTAAGCAAGATTAAGATCTAATGATGTTAGCCTCACTTTTTAGTGAAGCTGGCGTCTTACACGTGAATTGGACTAGTCATGGACACTGCGTATCATGCAGGGGTCATTTATGTAAACTAGGAATAGTTTGTTTTTGTTTCTAGTATAAATACCCCTCATGGCTCTCCATGAGGGGTGTTGGTGAAATCATTTGTATTTTTATTTCAAGCTAATATTACACAAGTTTTTCTTCCAACCCTCTCTCTACTTTCTTTCACTAAACAATATGTCTCATCTATTGTTCTTTAATCAACCAATACCCCCTGAATAGGTGAATCACTAGTCCTTCAATTGGTATCAAGAGCTAACTGGGAGTGTTTTGTATTGTGTGTGTTGGTTTCATGATTATAGCTTATTTTAAGCTTATTTCGTGGCTTACTCATCCTTTTCGTGGCTTATTTTTAAGCCAAAAGGCCACGGCTTGTTTGGTTTTTGCTTATATGGTACAAAATCTTGAAACTTTTTCTCTTTTTCATGTTTCCAACTTGTTGTTCCATGGTTTTAGTACATTTTTCGGCAACCAAATAGTTTTTGAAAGCTTATTTTAAGTTTTTTGATTCGTGGTCCTTTTAAAGGGTGCGTTTGGTTTTTGGTTTTTGGTTTCTTGATGATGGGAAAACAACTTATTTATAAGCTTCTAGGCATGCTTATTTCGGGTGTAAAGCTTATTCGAGCTTATTGTCTTCGGTTGGTTTGTGGCTTATTAGAAATTGGCTTATTTCACTTTCTTTTGGCTTATTTTTCTGTCGAAACAACTTATTTTAAGCTTATCCTTGTCCTTTGTTGGGTTGTAAATGGTTAGAGACAAGAAGGAGACATAGATCCACATTTTTAGCTAACAAGGACAAAGGATGAGTTTTGTTATTTTTGTGAACCGATTTATGCTAACCGGTTTATGCATGTGAGATTGACCGGTTTATACATTCTTTTGTAGCCGATTTATGCAAGATTCATTAGCCAATTTATGCAACTTTGACCCAGCCAATTTATGCAATTTGGCTAACCGATTTATACACACGGTGTTGCTTAGCCGATTTATACAACTCCCTGTCAACCGATTTATACATTTGTTAACCGATTTATACAACTGATTTATACACAGTTGGTTGGCCGATTTATACATGCTCCAAGGTGAACCGATTTATACAGTTGGTATAACCGATTTATCCAAGGTGAATCGATTTATACATTTGGTATAACCGATTTATACACCAAGAGTCAACCGATTTATACAAGAGCTAAAAAGAACCGATTTATACACCATTTTAAGCTTAGCCGATTTATAAATCAGCCAAGCCCAGGCGATTTATACCACCTTGACCCAAACTGAGTCAACTTGGTATTTACCGAGTTGACCGGGTCAACTCAGTGAGTTGGTAAAAGAAAAAAGTCAATAGAAAGGCAGAATCAAGATGACAGACTCGAAACTACAAAAACACCATCAGCCTTCATCAAACAAATCCTCAACACAATCAAATCCAACATATATTCCTAAATCCCTTCGTCATAGTACAACAACACCACCTTCATCTACTTAAATCATAAACATGACACGAAAACATAAAGATCTCAGATTTTTCGTTTCATGATGTTCAATAAACTCATATGACCTTAATGATCAACTATCATGAAATAAACTCTCCTCAGTGATCTTTATTTCAAAAATCAAACTGCAAATAAACAAGCCAAAACCTACCCGCAATCCTCCAAAGGATCGTAATGCTTTCACTCTTCATCTTTGGTACACAATTTTCATATGGTTGTGGTGGATTTGTAGGTACAAGCGTATAGATAATGAAGATACAAGGATGGGATATATTTGATTCGTCTTATTTTTGTGATGTGTGAGACGGGTTTTCGTGGATGCTTATTCACTGAGATGATATGTGGTAGGCGACTGTGAAAGAGATTGGGGATTTGATAATGCCCTAATATAATAGGATCAGTGTTATTTAATCAAATATTGGATCGGATTGTAGAATTTTGGACGTGGGCTGGATATGTGTCGGATCAGACACTTATGTGGACCGAGTACAAATTGTAGGTTGGGCTGGATTTATGTTTAACCGAAAATAGGGCCATTTACATGAATCTAATTTGGATTGGTGTTAAGTATGGACTGGGTTAACAGATTGAGCTGGGTATTAAACATTCTATTATCTGGTAAAGTATAAAAGACCAGGTTTTATTACTTGGACGGGCCGTGCTTATGTTAATTTATTGAGCCCGATATCCGTTAACAATCATTTTGAAATTCACGAACAACAACACAACAAACCCAATACATTATACTAAAAACGATCCTTATCAAAATTCACCTTCACTCTTAAAGGCTAGTATTGGACTTAGATGACTACGGAGTTTTTTTGTATGATGTTACTTATGTGGGATTGAAGTAGGATTTCTCGGGGAATGTACTTATTTCGTATTCGATTACTTCTCTTTCTCCACAACGAAGATGACTTGTTCAGGCATATACGGTTTGTGATGAAGACTTGCTTTATCTAGTTATACCTGATGTAAGGAGTTACATTGTAGTACTCACGGGTTATAATTATCACTTTAAGGAGTTATATTATAGTACTCAGTGTCTCACATAGTTGAGGAGTTTTTCAAGAGGTGCTGTATTTTTTATATACTTTTGGGTGGGTATATGGTACTTAGAGATTTGCCTCTGCACCGTTCTTCGTCACACGAATAGTACAAGATTAAGTCACATGTCAGGGATTGTGCTTCATTCTTGGGTTCATTATATCGGGTTGTCTCCATCAGTGGTCATCAGTATTAGCCTACGGAATAGATAAGGGGATTTAGATCGGGTTGATCAAGAGAGATTTGTAAAGAGAGCACCAACATCTTTTCACGGAGTATTGCTTATGCAATCACGGATTATAAAGCTAAGTAAGTTGTTCTAGTTGGCATATGATGTACACATGTGTAGGATGATTCCTCAGTTAGTCATCATACTAGAGGGAGAAATGTGTACATCCAGTACTTAGTTGATTTTTATGTTACCGTTTTGATGTTACAATTTTGACTACATAAAGGGATAAATTGCTTACACTCGAGACTTAGTTGACTTTGGTGTAGCAATTCACATCTGCATTTTCCTAGAGGGAGAAAAGTACATTTCTAGGTCTTAATCGATTTTGGTGCTACTTTTTTGACTTTGGAAAAGGGATAACATATGTACTTCAGGACTGGAATGCTTCCTAAGCGAGACGATGTTGATGATATCATCCCTTCCCGTATAGTACCCTAAATGAGAATTGAGGTCTTTGAGAAGACTAGTGCATTAATTCTTATCAGTCTTAGGGGTGTTTGTTTGGGAGGGAGCAGAAGAAGTTCAGAGCATAATTCTTATCTAAGCCAAAGTATTCGGATGAGGGAACTTCAAGGATGACAAATAAGAAGCAGATTCTGATAAACTTCGACATGAACAGAAGTGCAAGAAAATGAAGCTTTCTCAAGACATGCAGCTAATTTAAAAACTTTGTGATGACCAGAAGCGTATAAAGAAAGTTTTTGAAGTCATGTCAGAAAGTTATGAGCAGAAATCCAATCAAGACCGGGTTCGGTAGAGAAAACTTTTATGTCATCCTCAGCAGTATGTTCGTCTACAAGCTAAAGAAATAAGGCTGGTGTATTCAAGTAGATTAAGGTCATTGAAGACGATCTCAAGGAATACTGGACTTCATTCTTATCATTTTTCTTTATTTTTGCTTATAGGGAACATTGTAACCAATTCACGTGTGACGCCATCTTGGAGGGAGATTGTTAGCCTCACTTTTTAGTGAAGCTGGCGTCTTACACGTGAATTGGACTAGTCTTGGACACTGCGTATCACGCAGGGGTCATTTATGTTAACTAGGAATAGTTTGTTTTTGTTTCTAGTATAAATACCCCTCATGGCTCTCCATGAGGGGTGTTGGTGAATCATTTGTATTTTCATTTTCAAGCTAATATTACATAAGTTTTTTCTTCCAACTCTCTCTCTACTTTCTCACACTAAAACCATGTTATATATTGTGTTCTTTGATCATCCTCGTCCCCCCGAATAAGGTGTTTTGATTCACGTTACACTTTCCTTTTAAGTTACTTCTAAAAACAACATTAACTCCATTGTATGCTATGTAGGTAGAGAATAAACTCTTGTTACCGGTCATATGTTTGGAGCAACCACTATCTTTGATCTATTCATCCGGTTCGTTCCAAGCATGTTCTCTTGCATATCCTATTTTTATACAAGAACAAATTCAAAACGTTTGGTCCCAAGTATCTCATGGGTCCGAAAATGTTAGTGTTTTACATCACTTGATTTGTTGTAATTAATTGTATTATATATATGTTACCAATTTCCCATTAATGTACAAGCTTGGCTTTGATGATTGTTCCAGGTCATAGCGATTAGAAGGTTTTGTGAATTGGATCCTCTGAGTTTCTTCTAAGTTGAGGTGTTTTTGATCTAGACAAGGTTTTGACATAACCTATACCGCTTTTAAGTGATGGTTTTAAAGATGGTTTCTTTGACTCATCAATGCTATTATGTATTAGTTTCTAGTAATAACAAAATCCGATCTAGAAGACATAGGTGGACTAAAAATGTGTTATGTCCCTTTTTTTTGCCATTGGTGCGACTCATGGATCCAGGTAAGGTGGATCCGTGCACCTTTATGGTGGATCTGTCCATCGCTTTTTCAGCGGACGATCCAACAAAACTCATGGTTTTAGTTTCACTTGTTGACGCTTTACCGCTATCAAATCCTAGACCTACTTTGAAACTATGACTTTTGATTGTTTAACATTTCTCTTAGTGAATTAGTGCTTTTATCAAATTTAACAAATTTAACTTGAGTTTCCTTAAAGTTTGGCGTTTTTCGATTTAAGTTCCTCACATGACTTACATGCAATCTCAACTTCTTTACTTCTCTCAAGTTTCTTAATTTTCTCGTTCAATTCTAAAATTTCTTTTTCTAAAAGATCTCTTTTAGTTTTCAAAATTTTATTCTTGTTAATGATTTTTTATGTAATTTTTATAAGCTATCGTATTCTTTTTGCATTACTATAATTATGAAGAGAAGATGCATTATCACTATAATGAGAAGAGTTAAGAGTTACCTCATTTGACGATTGAGCCATGAGACAAGTTTCATCGTTGGTTTTGTCATCGGCGTTATTTTCGCTATCGCTCCAAGAACCTCCAATGAAGGCCTTTTGATCTTTGTTGTGAGATAGTTTTGGACAATCGCCAATGAGATGATTTGGATCACCGCATCTAAAACATTTCCGGTCACTCTTTCCTTTCTTCTCATCTCTTTGTCGGAATGACTTCTTTTCTTCTCTTGGTTGCCTAACAAATTTACCCTTTCTTCTAAAGAACTTTTTAAAGTTCCTTACGGCCATAACATATTCTTCGTCATCGCTTCTGGATGTCAAAGTTTTATCATCAACATAGACCCCCTTTCTTTGACTTTCAAGGCAATGTGCTTAACTCTTTCCTTTTTGCCTCTATAAATTTTAGAATCCTTTTATGACTACTTTATGTACTTTTAGATTGCCGATAAGCTTGTCTAGAGCTAGTGAGGACAAATCTTTTGTTTCTTCAATCGCCGTGACCTTTGCTCTCCATTTAGGATATAGAGCCCTAAGAAACTTCCTAACATAGTTCTTGCTAGAGAAACCTCCATCAAGAGCTTTAAGACTAGTAATAATAGTGTTAAATCTAGCAAAACCGCTATCAATAGATCTCACATTAAAAGGATAGTAATTGTTCATATTGTTGAACAAGAAGATCAATTTTATTATCCTTTACTTGGAAATTACCTTGATGTGTAATTAACAACGATTGCAAAATATCTTTAGCCATTCTACACATAAAAATTCTTTCGTGTTCTTTTTTAGGTAAAGTATTACAAAGAACTATTTTAGCTTTATTATTTTTAGCAAGTTTCTTTTTAAGATCATCATCTTGTTGTTCAAAAGGAAATTTTCTAAAACTTAGGTTTCTTTGTTTCTAGCAACCGGTGGAAAATCACCATTCAAGATAATATGCAAAGATCTAAATCTTTTTGCTTTCACTTAATTTCAAATCTATTTTTCCAATAAATAAAATGATCTACTTTCAAAAGAGCGGTCTTTGCATAGATTGCCTTTAGGTATCTATCGCTTCATAGATTCGATTCAAGCTTTAATGTACAATATACGTTAAAGATCTTGGGTGACCTTGATCTTCTGATATCAATTGTAGAAACTAGAAGCGGGGTGAATAGTTTTTACCTTTAATAATTAAAAAAATTAAGTTTGACTTATGTGAATCAAGAGATATACACAAGTGTATATGATAGCGTTGCAATAAGTAAATAAACAATCTACGAAAATAAGAAAAAGTAAAGATAAGAAAGATTACCAATGACACAATTGATTTATAGTGGTTCCCCGGCTTATGAGCTTCTCTTCACCCATACTCACTTCGACCCTACTCCACTCCCAAGTACCCAACTTAGAGTTATCTTTACTATGTCACAAGCTCATTAGGGGCGAAAAACGGCGCATCGCTTACCCTTTTTTGGTACTAAGCTAAATACCGAGTTTTACTTCGAGATAGAACCAATATAACACTCTGATGTTTTTATGGCTAAATACTAACCTATCATCACATACGATACCACAACATACAATACAACATATACATGTTGAATGATTATCACAACGTGATGACAAAACTAAAATATTACACTTGAAGCTTGCACGTCTTCTTGAGTGTTCTTCACTAATGAGTGGAATGAGTTGATTCATCTTGTAATGGATTATGTACAAGTATAATGATCAAAGAATATATAAAAATTAAATATGTGTGAGGAAATATAATTTATTAAGAGTTGTTTATATTTCCCCCCCCCCCCCCCCCCATTTGTTTTTTCCCACCCCCCCCTCTAAAATGAACGCAAGTGGTTGGTATTTAAGGTAACTTTTGTATTCATATCTGTCTATGGGAGTGATGACGTCGACTACGTTCTCCCTATACAATGGATCCGTTATGTTTTTGGTGGATCCGTGGGTGGAGCTGGGACAAAATTGTCATTTTGTGATTAACCCCAAATCTATAAAAAATATTACTTTTATACTTATTAAAAACTGGTTTAATAGAGTTTCTTCTAGAAGAAAATTTTTTTTGTCACCAACTAAGGTAAGATTTTCTTGATTTGGAAGTTATGGAATGATATGGAAAGGAATGTTTCCATGTATGGTGAATCTTTGTTTGTCTTACATGATTAATATAAACTAGCTTATAATTAATATGTGTTACTTAAATCTTATTTGATTAGAAATAGATTTATGCAATGATGTTATTTTTCTTTATTCTATTAAACTATGATTAATAATGTCGGCGTATTCATACCTTAAGTGATTTGTCAGGCGTCAAGTAAACTTTCGTCTAAATTAACATTGTTTTTGTTAGTTATGACATTATATTTGTTTTTATCAAACATATGAAGATCTTTAAATATAAATATCATTTTTGCGCAAATATTTGTATTAACAAAGCCTTAGAAACTATTTCTTCATTTGCCATTTGCTTGTTCCTTAAAATGATGGGTAATATATCAAAACATATCATAAAAAGCTAATTTTGACCCAAATTTAAAATTTTTTATGACACATACCGACGAAAACCAAGTATTAATAGCGTGTCGTGGATAGGAATGTTTATGACTAGCATAAAAACCCTCAAAATTCCATCCCCAAAAATGTGAGGTTTACCTTTAGATCTTTAGGCATTCGGGTATCCATTATTGATACCGAAGATAATTTGTACCTTTAGCTTTCTCTTTTTTTTTTTCTTTTATTTTAGAGTTAAGGTTCGAATGCAGTCATATGTGTCTATTCCGTCGTTACGGATGTGTACGTATGGTCTTTGTCCCTTTTCTGGAGCATTGGTATCGGTATTAAATTATATGAGTGTACCAGTAGTATATTAAATTCTAAAACTTGTTTTGTGATGCATCCCGAGACCACATAGTAAGTATTAGGATTTGCTAGATAAGAGGCACTAGGATTAACCCATGTCTTAAACCTGTAATTGTTATGATGGTCACACCGATCATATAACTATCCCACACCTTGCCATGCACTTATTTTTAGTGCAGGATCCCCTAGTACAACCATTCGGAGCCTATCCTTTTTCCGGTTCTTGTAATTTTATGGTTTAATCCAGACTATTAATGAAGTAGCATTTGTTAACCCATAAACCAATTGTTACACCCAAATCGCCTTAGCCTACCCTGTATGTACTCACCTTTATTACATTATTGTTTTAACCCAAGTTAATTATTTGAGTACATGGTTTCTAAGTCCTTATCCTTGTAAATACTATTTTGGAACGATTATGATTCATGGTAGTATTTTCTTATGAAGAGTTTGGGGAAGAAGACATTTTTACACCCCAATAGAGCTCAAAAAGCTCCATGTTATTTGATCCACCTCAAATAGGGTCATATTAGATTGTAAATAATCAAGTATGTAAAAAAAGAGTGAAAAAAATATTAGGGCTGCCCATTTGCTTATATTTGTTTATATTAGAGTCTCAAGATAAGAAAAGAAATTGATGATGTAGAGTTGTGTAGTGTTTGTGTCTTTGGCTTAGCAACCAAACCAACGTGTATTCTTATAAGTAATTAGCTAACCCATCTACTCCAAATTCACCCAAAAGTCACCACCCAAATATATCCCATCTGTTTCAGTTTTCGTTAATGTTATTCTTTACACCTACACCCCACATACCCTTTAAAAGCCTCTTAGATAGTGATGGAATAATTGCTTGCGCCTACGGGTGGAAGTTTGTCCCCCCCCCCCCCTTCCCCCCCCCATATACCAGAGCATATGGTATTTATATGCTATGACAAGTAATGAGTGTTGATTTTTCGTTTCCCCTTTATGTTATAATTTATTATACACTGAGTGAAAGAGAGAATCCCAAACACTTATGTGAGGTGCTAGTTTATACTTTTCGTGCTTTTAATTACGAGGTCTAGAAGGTTGTGTTGTAAAATACTTTTAAAGAGTAGGTTAAATGACCCTCATATTGCTATTGTCTAGGTAGAAAAGCCCATTTGCTTGAGGATAAGCAAATCCCAAGTGTAGGGGTATTTGATGAGGTGTTATTTTATACACTATTTCGGGGTCATTTAACCCCCTAAATCATGCAAATATGCCCAGATTACGTGCTTAATCATTTGTTTTTAGGTTTTTAGCACTTGGATGGCTTTTGGAGGAAATACACGTGACTTGGGCTCATTTGGAGAAGAAACGAACAAGATTACGGACCTACACCAAATCTCTTGAAGATTTATGCAAACAATGGCTGAAGACAACGTCACAGGCATAAAGCGATGTCGTCGTGATCTATATAGTCACGGCGTCAGGAATTTGGCGACGGCGTCAGGACGTGGCCGACTTAAACAGGATCTAGAATCATCTACGTGGCAACGACATCAGTGATAAGATCGTTTATAGCTCAAGATTGATTAGATCTTATACAAGTATTTTCTTTAATACCGGTAGTTAAGCGTGCTCGTACGAGGGTAGCCCTAGTATGGGTGACCTACCGGGAAGTTACATAAATTAAAAACATAATAAAACTTTAGTTTTCATAATATCTAAATCATTATTTTGGGTTACTGATGAGGGGTTATTTTATACACTTTTTTGTGGTCATTTAACCCCATAAATCATGCAAATATGCCCAGATTACATGCTTAATCATTTGTTTTTAGGTTTTTAGCACTTGGATGGCTTTTGGAGGAAATACAAGTGACTTTGGCTCATTTGGAGAAGAAACGAAGAAGATTGCGGACCTACACAAAATCTTTTGAAGATTTATGCATACAATGTGGGGAGACGGTGTCGCAGGCATAAAGCGACGCCGTCGTGATCTATATGGTGATGGCGTCAGGAATTTCGCGATGACGTCAAAATGTGGCCGACTTAAAGACGATCTAGAATCATCTATGTGGTGACGGCGTCAGGATTTCTAAGCGACATCGTCGCGTCAATATCTCTATAAATATAAAACCATTTTTAGGGTTTTAAGTGTGTAACTTTTTATAATCCAAGGGAAACGAACCCTAGTCATTCTAGCAGCTTTGTAGGTCATTTTTAGGGCCTCAAAACCCTATTGTACTACCTTGAATCCATGTTTTAATCAAGTAAGGTTATTCATCATTAATCATTCAATATGTCTATGTGTTGTTTGATTGATTTATCTTCTTTCTTTCTATATAACATGCGGCTAAACCCTCCTTTGTATTTATCTATGATTGCATGAAACTTAGTTTGTAGATCCTTTTGATGTTGCTTCTTGTTGATGAATGTGCGCGTTAGGATTTAGAAAACCAGCTTTTGTCTGTATCATTGTTAGTATGTCTAGGGAGATGCGAGTAGTGTAGAAAGGATACCATCAGTAATAGTCTTCATACTACCTTACCCCTAATATGGTTGATCCCTCTTAAATTATTTCACATGCATTTAATATACTCTTAGGGGCCTTATAATAGTCTTCATACTACCTTACTTGTGTGTTTCCCTGACGGAATATTAAATAGACGGCAGATTCGTGTAATCCGTTGATAACCTAGGAAATACTTACACAGATCATCACAAGTGTGACAAGGCAACGGATCTAGGAGAAGCAATCTGAGGAATAGTGCATGATTAGGTAAATATATTTGTTTATCATAAAGTTATCACTAGTAGTTTAGATATTAATTAGTTTAGTTATTAGTTAAACAAACCAACCTCTCAAACCATAGATTTACCTGCTTTTTATAAATATAAAAACACAAAAAGAATCTTCTCTCAACCCCTAGAATTCTGTTAGACCGTGATCATGCCTTCCCAACATATTCCCCTAGAAAACGATAACAACCCCCGAGTCTTGCCTATACTACACTGCAACGATTAGGTACACTGCCTAAGGGATTGAAAAACTTCGTCTGAAGTCTTCGCAACCCTCACGTCATCTCTCTAACTTCTCTTCTCTTTTCTTCTTCATTTGATTCGTGTAGTTATGTTGTGGAAATGATATCTTAGGTTCCTACAATTGGCCCCGTACCCCAACTACAAAATTCGAGTTCTGAACAAACCGAGATGACGTTTAAACATAACAGTTTAAGCATCGGAATTCATGACCACGGGAATGAACCTTCAAGTTCAAACCTGGTTCCAATTGTTTCTACTCTAGCTGACATATATGCACCGTCACAACAAGAGTTGGATCTTCTTTTCGGTCCTTTATACGATGAGTTTTTCACTGCAGGTACTTCAAGTGTCAACAACTCTTCTTCTCCCACTGACAATTCTACTCAACAAGACAAACAACCTACAACGAATGTTAAACCTACAACAGAACCAATCACTCCAACTACAAATGTTCATGCTGAGAAAAACATCGATAATCAAGCAGCATAGGCACATTTTTAACCATATGAATTTATTAATCCATTTTGTACACCGGTACAAGAAGCTGCTGAGTCTTCCTCACGCAATGTTGATAATTCAAACATGCATGCTACATTGCTAACCAACGTCACCAATCTGAACAGCAACGATGACTAAAGATCACCTGTTAGAAACAAGTACGCGTAGAAATCCATCCAAGCCGTAGTGCAAACAAAGACGAGACAACTAATAACAGTCTTGAAATTGTATGTTCTCCACTCACATCACCGTGAGTATTGCAGAACCGAAAAACATTAAAGAGTCAATGGCTGATTCCTAATGGATCGAGGCAATGCAGGATGAGCTTCATCAGTTCGACAGACTCAAAGTCTGGGAACTCGTCGACAAACCATTTGGCAAGACAGTCATCAAGCTAAAGTGGTTATAGAAGAACAAAAAGGATGAAGACCAAACTGTAATTCGCAATAAGGCATGACTCGTAGCTAAGGGGTATGCACAGGAAGTGGGAATTTATTTTGAGGAATATTTTGCACTAGTCGCTTGCTTGGAAGCAGTTCGGAGTTTCGTTGCCTACGCTGCACACAAATCTTTTCCAATCTACTAGATGGATGTTAAAACGACTTTTCTTAATGGTCTACTGAAGGAGGAGGTTTATGTTGCACAACTAGATGGGTTCGTTGATCCTGATCATCCAGAAAAAGTTTACCGTCTAAGGAAAGCTCTATATAGATTGAAGCAATCTTCGAGATCCTGGTATGATGAACTCTTAAATTTCTTGATGTCCAAAGGTTTCACTAAAGGTATTATTGACCCTACTCTGTTCACGATAAGATACGGGGAAGACATTCTAATTGTTCAAATTTACGTCGATGACATTATTTTTGGGTCTACCAACCAAAAATTTTCTAAAAGGTTTGAAAAATTGATGCACAGTAGATTTGAAATGTCCTTAATGGGGGAACTAAAATTATTTTTAGGACTTTAAATCCACCAATCCCAAAGAGGTTTCTTTATCAACCAGGCTAAATACGCTTTATAAATACTCAAAAAGCATGGTATGGATAAATGTGATAGCATTGATACACCATTGGCTACTAAACCTAAACTGGAAGCAGACTTGAGTGGAAAACCTGTTGACCAAACAAACTACCGTAGTATGATCGGGTCACTCATGTATCTGACATCTAGTAGACCAGACTTAGTACAAGTAGTATGTTAATGTGCATGTTATCAAGAAAGACCAACAAAAAAGCAACTCAAAGAGGTTAAAAGGATCTTTAGATACTTAAAGGGTACCATAAATATGGGACTCTGGTATCCAAAGGATTCTGGCCTTGAACTAACCGTATTTTTGAGATGCTGATCAAGCCGGATGCATTGATACTCGTAAAAGCACTTCTGGTGGAATACAGTTCCTAGGTGAAAAGCAAGTCAGTTGGATATCAAAGAAACAGGAATGCACTGCAATGTCTTCAGCAGAAGCAGAGTACGTGACGTTATCTGCAAGTTGTGTTCAAGTAATGTGGATGAGGACACAGCTTAAGGATTATGGCTTCAACTACACAAAATATCGTTATACTACGACTCGCAATCAGCCATATCAATCTCATACAACCCCGTGCAGCATTCTCGTACCAAGTACATCAATGTCCGTTACCACTTTATCAAAGAACAGGTTGAATGTGGTATAATTGAATTTTACTTTGTCAGAACTGAATACCAATTAGCTGACATGTTTACTAAATCCCTTCCCGAAGAAAGGTTTCAGTATCTCGTCAGACGAATTGGTATGAGATGTTTGACTCCAGCAGAACTGGAGGTTCTGGCAAATGAATCTGCTTGAAACATCGACATGTAAATATTTTTATAAAAGAAAAATAAAAAAATATAAAACATATAAAACCAAATAAAAAAATATAAAATCTCAAAAAGAAAATACAAAATTAGAAAATCAAAAACTCCAAAAAGAATCTTCTCGACATGTCTCTTGAAATCGATAACATTTACGTAACTAGAAATGTCGATTAATATTGACACGGGTATGTAAATGAAGTTCGAGCAAGAGTTCAAAATTTTCAAAACATGTCATTTCTAATTTCTTTTTATGGCTTATGTGCACATCAGTACATAACCTGGACTTCAAATAAAGGAAAGTTAATCTCTAAAGATAACTTATCCTAACAACGAGAAAATCAATTTTCTCGGTCTTGAGCGGTTTCTACAAGACATTTAAAGTTTTGAGATCAAGAAAAGGAAAGTGTACGCATAAGTACGCTTATCCTTATCGTTAGAAGAGAAGTCTTCTAACATATAGTTTTTCAAAAGTTGAACACAATTTTTCAAGAATTTCTCAATGACAATTCAAAATCTTTCAAAATTGTGTGTTCAACACTCCTTCCCCCACAAAGCTTTAAAAGACGACAATATTACAATCGGTTCTATTTTTGAGGGGGAGTTTTTCAAAAAATAAAGTTTTAATGTTTTTGGATACATCATCGCATGACAATTCTTATGTATTCAAAACATTATAAAAAGTCTCTTAATAACAACTACGTAATATTAATGACAACTTAATAGAATATCTGTTATAAGATGACCTAGTGTTTGAGCACAATTTTTCAAGAATTCTTCAATGACATTCATAATTTTTCAAAATTGTGTGCTCAACACTTTCTCAACCTCAATTTTATATTCGTTTTACAACTTGGTATTATTTTTTGGTGTCAAACATATGTAAAATTAAGGGGTAGCAATATAAAAAAGTTCAACATAATTCATGTTGTAACAATTTTCTCCCCATGGAATTTTCAAGACAAATTATAATCACCTGGTATTTTAAAGACTAAGTGAATTAGTATTTAAAATAAGGAGAGAAATGTAATTAAAATATGATCTAGAAAATAATAAGTGATCTAAAGTCTTAAAAGTGCTTTATACTCTTACCCACATGTGAGAAAAAAATTCGATTATCGATGCATGTGTGTAGGGGGAGTTTTTATTAAATATAAAACCATTGAAAATCATGAGTAATATCTTCAAAAATCACGGTTTTATGGTAACGAGCACAATACCCAACCACTCAATAACTCAACGACGATTCTGAGAGTCATAAGTAGATAGTTAGGTATTAGCTTATGATCAACCAGAA
Source organism: Tanacetum coccineum (assembly GCA_026074375.1). Classification (NCBI taxonomy): domain Eukaryota; kingdom Viridiplantae; phylum Streptophyta; class Magnoliopsida; order Asterales; family Asteraceae; genus Tanacetum; species Tanacetum coccineum. The sequence continues at coordinate 125,209 of BQNB010000808.1, forward strand.
CCGGAGGGATCTACCCAAAAGTACCCTCCATAGTAAACTACATCCTTAAGGTATGATTTGAGACGAATCGATAAACGGAGAATAATGCCGACTCAAGAACTGAGCTAACACTAGAACAATCACAACAAGTGTAAGTAAAAGAAATATTGTAAGCATAGAAGGGGTTGAAAGAATTAAGAAAGAAATATATGGATAAAGGGTGAAAAGAAAGAAGCCCTCCACACACTTAAGGCAGAAACCGGGTCAATACATATGCTATCGGTTTTCACAAAGATAAATTCTGGTATTGAAGAAAAGACATCATGGACCCAGTGATGCACTGCACAACCCTTCCCACATTCAAGATCTCCTCAAAAGATACTTGTCTTATTTGTCACAGAGATACACACGACTTCTATTGATTTTCTTACTCCGAGTTAGTTGATATTGAAAAAGTGGCAGTCTGCTTCAGCCTTCGAGTACTAAAACCAAAACGCACTAATTGATTCAAGAGCCAAGAGATAAATCTATAAATCTCATTAGGACACATTTCATGACAAACACTTGTTAAACACCATTAAGTTCACAAGCTGTTAACAAGAGTCTTACGTATTATCCTTAAGATTATGCCAAGAACATTTCAAGTGAGAGATACCATCAGTATAACTGATGATGTAAAGGAAATCCTTCATAAGTCAATCTGAAACAGCTATGGCGGTTAGGTGACTTGCGAGAATTAAAATTAATCACACTTGTGATAACTGTGATAATCAATGAAATTGTCCAGTAAATTAAATTGATGACTTAATCAGTAAAATAGTAACTATTTGAATTCACTTATTACCTGTTGTCTGCTTTGAGACATTCATGTTTTTGAGTACAAGCAATCAAGGTGAATCTAACACATATATGTTTATAGGATCTTATGCTTTTACCCTGTAAACCCCTGTCAAGGAGATTCTTCTAACTTTGAATCTACCTGATTCACATTGGTCCTGTACGTGAACTAGAGGTTAACGTAACCATGACTCAGACCTAATGACAAAGCCATATACGTCCATATCTTGCTATTAATCACTAACATTCGAATGCATGTACAAAAACAACATATTGCGGCCTTCATTCCAACGCAGAGGTCGAATCATTACACAGAGCTCATGCTCAAACAACAAAGACAAAACTATTAACATCAAGATTCAAGAATCCAGAAAGCCTCAGAATTAAATACAAAGACTTCTGTAAACTCTGAAATTCAAAGATCGTCCTAATGAATATCAAGATTCTCAGCGACGAAGATTGTCAAGGGTAAGATTTGTTAGCAAGCTTTTAAGAGATGTAAAGTATTAAGCATGTTTGTTCGAAGACACAAGGATCGCAAAGATGGAAAAGAAGTTAAAGACAAACAAGGAAAAGACTTAAAGATCTCGAAACTAAAGACAATGACAAAAGCTCAAGATCAAAGATCACACATCATGAAGGAACAAGCCTACAACAAAGATAAAGACCAATAAAGACTAAAGAACTCAACCATAAAGAAATCTCAAGAAACCCAAGATCGTAAACATGGAAGCTTAAAATCAGCTGAAAACCTTACTTTGGGGGAGATTGTTAGCCTTAAAATATTGAGTCGAAAATTGAAGCTCGGTCTATGGACATGGAAGCTCAGTTTTTAGTCACAATACGTTGTAATAGGCTAGAAATGGGTATTGGGCTCTTTAGTTAATCTAATATTGTACGTGTATCGGGCTAAAGCCCAAAGTAATCCCAAGCCCAATCCACCAAGTAAACCACACGACATTATTTGCCTATGTGGTATAAATACCCCTTCTCCACAATAGAGAAGGATTGGTTGTTTATTTGGTTGTAAGATACTACTTTGTTCAATGCATCCACTTTCTCTCTCTTACTTCTCTTCTCTTTTCTTCTTCATTTGATTCATGTAGTTATGTTGTGGAAATGATATCATAGGTTCCTACAATATGTAATAACCCTTAATTGCTTTATAGTCCCTCCTTCATTCTTATAAAAGGAGGTCTAAGGAAGGGTTAAGGGTTGGTGATTCTTCTCTTTCTTAATCTAATATTTTTTTCTTTCTTTCTCTCTTCCTCTCCCTCTCCTCACGTCACCTCCTCTTGCTCTCTACTCTCTCTCTAAAACTTTCTAGTGTAGTATTTTGTATCATATTTGATATATATCATCATATTGTATCAGAATTTACCAAGGTTGTTTGGGTTTATTTGTTAAGATCTAAAAAAGAAGTGTTTGACTTTATTTGTGCCTTTTTTTATTTGATAAAAAAATCAATTTAAGCAAACTGTTAAAACTTTTAGAAGTGATAATGGTACTAAGTTTGTTAATCACAAGTTTTCTATATTTTGTAAGAATCATGGCATAATACATCAAACTTCGTGTGCTTATATCCCACAACAGAATGAGATTGTGGAAAAGTTACATAAGCATCTGCTTAATGTTGCCAGATCCCTTTTGTTTCAAGGGGAATTCCTTTAAATTTGTGGTGTGAATGTATTCTTACTACATGTTATTTGATTAACAGGTTGCCTAGGTCTGTGTTGAAGGGAAAATCTCCTTATCATCTTGTCTTTTATAAAAAACCTTCTTTGAAACACTTAAGAGTTTTTGGTTGTCTTTGTTTTGCAACGGTTCTTAATAATCATGATAAGTTCAGTAGCAGGGCTGAGAAATGTGTTCTTGTTGTGTATTCTTCTTTTAAAAAGAGATATAAGTTGTTTAGTCTTGAGAGGAAACAATTTGTTATTTCCAAAGATGTTAATTTTTTTGAAAATGTGCTTCCTTTCAAGATTAAACTTAGTTCTAAGGTCAATAAGAGCAGTCAGGGCCTGGATCATGTAAACTTCTTTGATGAAATTGTACATGAGGGTCCTGACACACCCAATGATGATAATAATCTAAATGCTCAACCTCGGAATAAGGGTAACAACTCTTCTCAATCAAGCAGTCCTACTATTAACCTTGTTGAGGATGAATTAGGGCATCCTTAAGGTTCCAATAGTTTTGCTAATGAGAATGAGATGGATACAAGTTTTGAGAATGATTTTGCAATATCTGAGGGTGATATTGCAGACATTCCTAACACAAAACATATTCAAAATTTAGATAGTCAACCTTTAAGAAGGTCTGAGAGGTTTTCTGTCTTTCTAAACAAATACAATGAGTATGTTGTTGATTCAAAAGTTAATTATGGTCTTAAAAAATATGTAGGTTATTCTAATCTTATTTCTAAAAACTTTTGTTTTACAACTGAATTAAACAAAGCTTTTGAAATAAAAAAATTATTGGCAAGCATGTAAGGAGCAGCACTAGATTGAGGCAATGAATAAAGAAATGAAAGCTTTATATGATAATGACACTTGGGATATTACTGATTTACCCAGTGATAGGAAGGCTATTGGCAGTAAATGGGGTTTTTAAGATCAAATACAAGTTTAATGGTGAGATAGAAAGATATAAATTCAGATTAGTTGCTAAGGGGTTTAATCAGAAAGAAGGAATAGATTTTGATGAAACCTTTTCTTCTGTTGTGAAAATTATTATAGTTAGGTGTCGTATTAATCTTGTTGTTCAAAACAGTTAGCCTTTATATCAACTTGACATTAATAATGCCTTTTTATATGGGGATCTTGATGAAACCATTTATATGTCTTTTCCTGATGGGTACTTTAGTCCTGGGGATAAGAGAGTTTGTAGACTAAAAAAGTTTTTGTATGGCCTGAAGCAGGCACATAGACAGTAGAATGCTAAGTTGTTTGAAGCTTTAATTGATCATGGTTTTAGTTAGAGTAAAAGTGATTATTCTTTATTTACCAAAACCAATCATTAATAAAGATTTCTTAGCTCTGCTTGTCTATGTAGATGATATTATTGTTATTGGAAGTGATATTCATGAAATTGAGAAGTTTAAAGAATTTCTAAAAAAAGGTTTTTGATTAAAGATCATGGTAAACTAAAATACTTTCTGGGAATTGAAGTTGTGGATACTGATAATGGTATTTTCTTGTCTTAAAGAAAGTATCGCTTAGATCTTTTGTCTGAGTTTGGTTTACTTACTTGTAAGCCATCTGCTATTCCTCTTAAGCATAATCTTTCTATTTCTAATGAACCAACTGATACTGATCTTCTGATTGATAATATAACTGAGTATCAGAAGTTAATCGGCAAACTTATCTATCTTACTCACACTAAACCTGACATTGCATATTCAGTTCATTGTTTATGTCAGTTCACTCATAACCTTTGTAGTCTCATCTTAAGATTGCTCTTAAAGTACTAAGGTACTTAAAGGGCTCTCCATGTAAAGGTATTCATATTACCAAATGCATAAACACTTCTCTTGAAAAGTTTGTTGATGTAGATTACGCTAAGTGTGTTGTAACTAAAAATCTATCACTTGATTCTGCATATTTTTAAATGGTTCATTAGTTTCATATAAAAGCAAAAAACAACACCATTTCTAAGTCATTTGTAAAGGCTGAGTATAGAGCCATAGCCTCTGCAACTTCAGAAACTGTTTAGATCTTAAAAAATTTACAAGATCTAAACTAGAGACATTTTATACCTGTAAAAGTTTTCTGTGATAGTCAGGCTATAATTAAGATTGCAGCTAAACTTGTGTTTCATGAAAGAACAAAACATCTTGAAATTGGTATTCATTTTGTAAGGGATAAAATTATTTCAGGAGTGATTGCAACAAAGAAAATATCATCTGCTGATCAAACATCAGATGTTTTAACAAAGGGTTGGGATAAAACTCAACATGATAAACTAATTTTGAAAATGGAATGTTTGATGTTTTCCAGGTTAGAGTTAAGGGGGGATGTTAAAAATAACTTCTAACTTAAAAAAAAGTTCAGGGACTAATGCTGTCTTTGTTTAATTTTGTTTTGTAGTTAAGTTTGAGTTTGGTCAGCTTTTTGAAGGATGAAGATTCTTCATGGACTGTTTTTGTCAAGATGGGAAAGTGTTTTGGAAGCTGCTATATAAGCCATCTCTATAGCTTAGAGTCTTATAACTCTGCCTCGTTTTCTCTCTCTAATCTCTTATATATCTCTCTCTAAAAATGTTGTAAATCCTAGTGTTCTTGATCTTGTGTTTGTAATAAAACTAATGATATTTAGTCAACAGAATCACACCAGAGTAGTTGTGGTGATTAGTGGTTGTTATCTTATTAAGATCATCTCTTTTGATATTTTAGGGTTTGTAATAGTAAGTTGTTCTTGATCTTGAATTGAGATTCAAGATCTCGTCAAGTTTGATTTTAATAAAATTTTCAAACACACTTTTTTGTGGGAAAAGAGAGAGGGGGGGCAAATTACATTAATTAGTAGAAAAAAGAAAAATAAAAATAAGGTAGGACAGAAAAAAATAAATACGGAAAACAAAAAAAAAGTGAAAATAAAATAACATCAAACTAACCAAGTACGATAACAACACAAAAGACTCGAACTCCCCTACACCCAAAACACCCCACAAAAATTACCCAACAATCAAAAATTAGGTAGGGGAAACCTGCCCACCGTGCCCCTCTTTAGCTCCGCCCCTAATGCCATCCCATGTAATTCCTTGTCCAATTAATAATGAGTTGCTATTTCTGCATTAAGATCATCAATCATGACACTTGTTCAAAGAAACAATCGCCAATCAGTCACTAAACGTTAGGAAAAGTGATCATATTTTTTTTACATATTTATCGTAGTATTATTAGAGTTGTGACTTGAATCAGAAACCGTTGAAACCATTTTGTTAGAACACATTCATAAATGTAAAAGACAAAGCCGACATTTAAGTTGAATGAAAAATTAAGTGGAGGCTAGAGAAGTAGTAACTCTTTCAGCGAAGTTTTTTTTTATCTTGATCTGTCGACTGTCGATAAGGTAATAAGTGGCCAAAACTCGCACCCTTGTAATATACGGCTGCAAATTTTGGCTAAAGTGGTTGTTGTGTTGAGTGTTCGGTATTTTGAAGGCCTGGGGCGGATCAAGAGGGTTCACATGATTCTGATACATGTTTTCCGTCTAGTGTTAATTTTTGCTAAAACTTTTAGTTTCTTAGGAATGAACTTGATTTTAAAATTTTGTGTCAAATAAATACATGTTTTGTTATCAGAAATCCATATACAAACATTCCATTCCAACCTTAAAAAAATGGTGGCTTAAACCCTAATTTGGCGATCTCTTTTTGAATCATAATTCGAATCGATCTACTACCTCTCTCGCGTAAGGATTGTTATTACCCCTGTAACACCCCCAAAATTGTGTCGCAGCGGAAATATGTCAGGAGGCGTTACATCTTAATACACCAGCTCAAGATACAATAGAACGACCTCTAAAGGTGTCTGGTATGTGCTTAATTACACATACCTTTTACCTTTAAAAACGAGCTAAAATAACCAAAAACGGACTTAAAATGTGGTCACTCTTTCAGCGAAGTTTTTTTTATCTTGATCTGTCGACTGTCGATAAGGTAATAAGTGGCCAAAACTCGCACCCTTGTAATATACGGCTGCAAATTTTGTCTGAAATGGTTGTTGTGTTGTTATCAGTGTTCGGTATTTTGAAGGCCTGGGGCGGATCAAGAGGGTTCACGTGATTCTGATACATGTTTTCCGTCTAGTGTTAATTTTTGCTAAAACTTTTAGTTTCTTAGGAATGAACTTGATTTTAAAATTTGTGTTCAGAATAAATACATTAATGATATCAGAAACCATATACAAACATTCCATACCAACCTTAAAAAACGGTGGCTTAAACTAATTAGGCGATCTCGGGGTTTATGAATCATAAATTCGAATCGGAGTCCACTACCTCTCTCCGTAAGGATTGTTATACCCCTGTAACACCCCCAAAATTTGTGTCGCAGCGAAAATATGTCAGGAGGCGTTACATCTTAAATACACCAGCTCAAGAATAAATAGAACGAACCTCTAAGGAGTCGTTTGTAAAACAATCTCGTTTAATTTTCCCTGAAATCAAATAATAGTTGTCCCATAATTTCGCATCACCCAAGGAAAAACTTGAATGTAAATGACTCGCAATGCACATCAAAAAGAATCCAAGCTCTAATTTCACCTGAGAAAAACATGCTTAAAGTGTCCAACATTAAAGTTGGTGATTTCCATAGATTAGTTTAAATATGAATGTAAGTTTCAACAAATATATTTATCCACTGTGTCATCACAGTACCATGTAAAATATTTATAAAATATGCACGACCCATTTTATGTTACCAAAAGTACCAATCTTATCCCAAAGATTTTTATAAATAATGGCAATGAAAAATTTTAATGTCCACCAATGTTTCAAGTATGTTATTTGTCGGGGGGCCCTGTAAGTCCCAACGTGAGTCCGACATGTATAACGTTCTGTTCCCATGATAGCTATTCACTCGAACGTGGGTTGTCAATCCGAATAGATCAATTATATATCATGTTCGCGTGGACATCACGCTATAAAGGTTCGTTACCTCGATATCTTTAATCACCGAACATGGATCCACACCTGAGAAATATCTATTTACATAACATTCGCATCTCAACGCCTCCAAGTGAATTACCGTCATGAACGCTATGGACTTAGAACTTGTTATAATGTACCCGATGCGGCAGTGAACAAATAATGTGTTTTTCCATCATGGGTGTTTCCCTCCAAGAGCACCCGTCATGTAAGCTTTGTTGGCCCCGCACGCGCCAAAACAAATCGTATCTAAAATCATTTCAAATTATAAAGTATGCATTCGTGACGCTAAAAATAAAGTCAAATAAATGTATCCCATAGAGAGCTATGCAAATAAGTATGTTAAAAAAAACCAATTTGAATCATCATGTAAATGGGTGTTTGGTAATGAATGCAAAACAAGTATGTGAACCAAGTGGTGTAGAATAGGTATAAAAATATATTGTGAACAAATATGTAAACAAGTTATATTTGAGCATTGTATTCTCCCTCCGAAGATTTATAAAGTAAATATAAAAACAAGTGAAAGAGGGCTATAAACTCACATCGATGATAAGAACGTTGACGGGCATGGGCATGTTAATTATGCCACCAACACGAACAGAAAGACCGGAACGGCTCGACTGAGAAGTAGCAACTAATCCTAACGGCTAAGTCCCACTAGCCTAGGATAATGCGTCTGGGTTTTCCCGATGGATGATTTCATCAACGCGACACGTTGTTAAAATTATTTAGAATTGATGTTGTAATGGTTTGGTGGTTGGTTAAATAAAATAAATCATAAAGTAAACGCAAAGTGTGTAATATATTCCGTATATATTACATATAAAAAAAAGAACAAGTATATAATTTAAATCGTGAATTATATAACAAAGAAAAACCAACTAATAAAGTAAAAAAGATCTCGTATAGATGTAAAACTAGGTTATAAGGTTTACGAAAAGTTATAGAATCTCACTGTCTAGGTCAGGAATTTATAAATAAAATTATAATAAATATATCTATCGTCTCACACGGATAGTAGCTAAAATTATATGAATTTAATAGTAAACGGAATAGTTTTCGTTCGTTGGTCAGGTTATTATACATTTATAGTTAATATGTCTTAAAATATAACTTAGCCCCTTTTATCGGGTCTCTAAAAATAGAGTTTTAGTGAATCATATATATAGAAAATTATATAAATTTCATCATGTCTATTCCGTTTATAAAAACGATTCCCATATTTATAAAACCAAATGTTTTCTTTTCCACTTTTCAACAAACCGCATGTCGCAAAATGTCTACGTGTCTTAAATATATAAACATATATATTTATATCTACAAAACAAATTAATAAACATTACACTTATTTATCCATTTTAAACCATCATTACTTATCCGGGTTAATATTTATAAAACCTTAGGAAATTTTTTTATTTGTCGCTTAATATAAACCCACCCTTTTTGTTATCTCGTTAAGCCAACCGCACCCTTTGCGGCTTTCCACAGCCAGAACGCACCCTCCATGGGTTTCATACTAAACCAATCGCACCTCAATTCAATAAAACTAAACCAAACCAGCCTCTTGCCTGCTAATACCCGCAACCAAACGTACCCTAATTGCTATCTAACAAACCAAACACTCCTCATGGTTGTTAAACAGCCATCCAAACACACCCTATTCAGCTTCTACAAGAGCCAAACGCACCCTTTTCGGCTATAACAAATCCAACACTACCCTATTTTGTTTATCACAACCCAAACGTACCCTAGTCTTTACAACCCCAAGCGCACCCTTTTGTTTTGGAAGCCACAACAAACGCACCCTTTTCGCGTGACACAAACCAAACACACCGTTGGCTATTTCACAGCCAACCCAAACGCACCTGTGGTGCTTTCTGTCGAACCAAACGCTCCCACTGTTGTTTGAGACAACACCAAACGCACCCTAGTGTGCTTCATTTATCCAATTCAAACGCACCCTGGTTGCGACTGAAAGAACCACACGCACCCTACTTGGTTGTAAACCAACCAAACGCACTCCTCTCTAGGTGAAAACCCAAACCAAACGCTCTCTAATGGTTTTCATTACAAACGCAGTCGCACCTGGTGGTTAGACCAAACGCACACTATGCTTGCAAAAACCCATAAACAAACGCCCATCGTGGTGAACCTCAAATGCACCCTTATGTACCGAACGCACCCTTGAGGTGTTATTACACCAAACCACACACACCCTTCGTGGTGCCGAAACGAACCCAACCAAACAATCACCCTTCGTGGGTTAAAGACAGAACCGAACGCACCCTCATAGAGAGAGTGACGAGGTGATAGAGATGGTTGTGGAGGTTGCGGCGGCGGTGTGGCGAGTGGTGATGATGATGATGATGTATGGTGTTGATGATAGATTCGGTGGTGATGTGGATGATGGTGGAGGATGGCGTGGCTCGGCTGGAGTGGCCGGAAGTATCGCCGGATAATGGCCAGAAAAAAAAGGAGGCGCCAGATTGTTTATAGAGAGAGAGGGAGGATGTATAACATTTAGGTTTAATAAAAATGAACCCTACTCTTCTACATTTATAACAAAAGAAAGTTTCAAAAAAAATGATAAGTGATTATTAGTTTAGGGTTTGTGTTGTAAATATTGTTTCAGGGACCAAAGGTGTAACTTTTGTAAATTAATGGTTCGGGTCTCGTTTAGGCCATTTAACGGATGATTTAAAATACGAAAGTTGCGCCATCGTTTTCTAAATAATTTTGCCAACAAAATGAGTATCTATATGACTATAATTTTATAAATCTTTTATAAAATTTAAATAAAATGTTCATTATTTATTTGCGTGTCTCTGACAATCTTTGTTCGTAAAATGAACTTTAATTAAATAATTGCGTTTTTAAATAAACGTTTTTGAGTAACATGATAAATAACTTATTAAATACCTTTATTTAATAAAAAGTGATAATTTAATATAATTAAATAATTTTTGTGCCGGTACGCGTTGTACGCGGTTTTCAAAATTTTCGAGGTGTCTTCTCGTTTTCGTTTCAAATAAGTTGGAAAAATAAACGTGTAAAGGAGAGATGAGTAATAATAAATATGATTTATTATTTAAATGTGTTTCAAAAATTTACCGGCTACGCGGTATTCGTTATTATGTGGCCGTAAAAGGTCAAAAAGTCAAAAGTCAAGTCCGACCCAAAAAGTCAAAGAGTAAAGTAGTAATTTAAAATTCCGAAAATTGCCGGTTGTTACAGTACCTACCCCTTAAAGAAATCTCGTCCCGAGATTTAATTTATGTTAACTGTTTGTGTGATTAGGAAAAGATCTAAGATTTGATAAACTAGTTTTAAACAAAACGCTGATAACTTTATTTAGCAAAATTTGGTGTTTCGACACTTCTCAATATACTAAAAATTTTGGCTAGGGTTGACCAGGATATTTAATCCATCAAAATGGGTATCTCAAAGAAAATCATTATAGATCTTACGACTGATATAACCACGTTATAAGGAAAGTGTAGTCTCTTAATGGTGAAAGCATCGAAGGAGAAAGTGTAGTCACGTGAGTATGTTTGTATAAAGTTTTAAATGTTTAGAGGCAGAGTCTCGTTTCCGATATCTGAAATCTTCAATGATTAAGAACGGATGAGACTAATTGAAGTAAGTATCCGACTTACTTAGGCAATACCAGGATGTATCGTGACCTAAGTCTTTGTACTAGTGGTCCGAAATGAATAATCCGACTATCCATTTCGTCGATAGGTGTTTACCTAGTTTAAGAGAGGTTGCGTTACCTACTGGATAAAGTTGTATCAGTCGGGACCGCTCCAGGACCCAACAGCAGCGACCACAACGTCAATACTATAACAAATGGTGATGGGATGCCGAGAATTAGGACATTTCGAGAAACAATATTCCCAGAATAAAGTTTAATAAATGAGAGGAGCTCGCGAGAGAGCTTATGCGATAGACGGCGGATTTTGGTACTCAGTCGTTAGTTCGATGAATCAGCTCCATTAGCTCAAGTGTATAACAAGTCTGTTAGTTCCACGAACAGTTCGTGATCGCGAGGATTAGCAACGGTAAAAGTAATTACTTAAGGATGAGATAAGGTAGTTCCAAGTGAGGCCTTAAGATTTTGCTGAGTGGCAAGACACGATTGTGTCTCTAGACCCTTTTAACGAATTCTGATGATTATCGATTTCAGGTTCATACACGTGTCATATCGGATACCATTAAGCCCACTCATTTATAATTTCTTATTTACATAAAGAAGCGTCCAAATTTATGTAAGTAAGAAATGATAAACTTATGGTTCGGTGATTTATAATTTATTTATTTAAATGAAGAGGCGTCCCAATCCTTTCAAATAAATAGATTATAAATCATCCTACTTAATAATTCCCGTTAATTTCTAGATGCAACACAGCGTACACACAAGGTTTTCAATGTGGTGAAAGACATATCGATTCATGGGCTCAAATGAGTACTTGACGAAGTGTCTGAAACGCGTCTTAGAGACGAAGAGCGAAACAATCATGTGAAATCGACATAGAGTTCAGAGACAGTTAATGAGTACTCTAATTAATAGAAATTAAGAACAAGGTCAGTTACGAACTAAAACAGCATAGCGATTATCATATCATCTTCCTATACAATCCCGCCCAATCGCAAGACTTGTAATACTTAAAATCATACTAATCCCAAGAAACAGAACTGTACTGGCTTTTGGTTAACATAGCAATTATCATATCAACCCCTCATATTACAATTCCGCGCCCATAACAAGACTTGTAATACTTATATTCATACATAATTCATGTAACCAAAACTGTACGGCTTTGTTAACATAGCAAATTATCATATCAATCCTCATATTACACTTCCGCCCATGACAAGACTTTCAATACTTAGATTCATAACATAAATCCATGTAAAAACAAAATTATGACGGTCTCTGTGTAATACAATATAGTAAAACGCTATGAATAAAAAAAATATATTTAGAGGCCATTGGTTTAACTTCACAAAGTTAGAGAACGAAATGAGACCATTGTGCAACTGCACAATGTCTTAGGTAATAAATGAGACCATTGTGCACCACACAAGGACACAGAAGATGTTCTGGTATTTTTATATAAATACTCTTATATAACAAAACGTCGATATACGCAAAAGGATCAAGCATATATATTACTAAAGTATTCATGTAAGCACAAACTTCAGTACAGTATAGAAAGCAAATAAGCAAGTAACGTGTAATGCACTTTGAAAATTTAATGATGTGATGCAATGTTTGTGAAAACGGTTATATTCTAGGTAAAATATGCAACCTAATTCTGTATAACCTGGCTCTGATACCAATCTGTAACACCCCCAAAAATGTGTCGCATCGGAAATATGTCCGGGGGCGTTACTTCATAATACAATAGCAATCAAGGAACAAGAGAAGCGACCTCTAAATGTGACGTTTGTAAACAATCTCGTTGAATATCTGAAATAAAAATAATATGTCCCATAATTGCATCACCTTGAAAAACTAGAATGTAAATGACTCCAATGCACATCAACTAATCCAAGCATCGTAATTCAACCTGAGAAAAACAATCATAAAAGTTGTCAACATTAAAGTTGGTGAGTTCTAGATTCATTTTAAATATGAAATGTAAGTTCAACAAATTATAATTAACCAGTTGTGTCATCACAGTACCATTAGAAGATTTATAAATATGCACGATCCATTTTATGTTACCAAAGTGTTACCAATCTTATCCCAAAGATTTAATTATAAAAATGCATTACATAATTAAACGTCACCAAGTGTTCCAAGTATGTATGTGTCGGGCCCTGTAGTCCCCCAACATGATCCGACATGTGCTCACTTCGTTTACCTAGGTTATAGCGAAATTCACCCGGATACGGGGATTGTCAATCCCGAATAGATCTATTTCATAACAATTACGCGCAGACAACATGCTATAACGTTCGTTTGCCAAGTGATAGCTAATCACTCGAACGGGATTATCAATCCCAAAAAAATAGATCTATTTCATAACATTCGCGCTCACCCTCCAAGTGATTTACAGTTCATGACACTGTGACGTAGACTTGTTGTATGTACCCGATTCGGGCAGTGATACAAATAATGTGTTCCCATCATGGGTGTTCCATCTGCAACACCCAGGCATGTAATGCTTGTTGGCCCCACAGGCGCCAAACAAATCGTAATCCAAAAATCATTTCAAATGTAAAGTATGCATTTGTGACCAAAAATGAAGTCAAATAATGTATCCTATAGCGAACCATGCATATAAGTATGTAAACCAATTTAAAATCAATCATGTAAATGTGTTTGTAATGAATTGCAAAATCAAGTATGTGAACCAAGTGTGTAGAATAGTATGTAAAAGATATTGTGAACAAAAATGTAAACAAGTTATATTGAGCATGTATTCTCCCTCGAGATTTGTAAAGTAAATGTAAAACAAGTGAAAGAGGGGCTATAAACTCACATCGATGATGAAGAACGATTGGCGGGAATGCGCATATAAGCGCCAGACAAAACGAAAACTGGAACAGCTCGACCAAGAAGTTGCGGTTTATCTTAACGGCTAGGAACCACTAGCCTAGGATAACGTACTTGGGTTTTTCGATGAATGAGTACACCAACGCGACACGTTGATAAAAAGATTTAGATTTAAAGTTGTAATAGTTTGGTGGTTGGTTAAATAAATAAATCAAAAAGCATATATAATTCATAGGATGAATCATATAGCAGGGTATGTAATATATCCCGTATATATTACATATGAAAAATAAGCAATTATAAAATTCATATATGGTGAATTATATAATAAGACAAACAATCAAAGAATAATTCGAAATATATAATACTTTGCAAATTTTATTTAAGAAACATGAGTAAATGATTAAACAAAATAATTCGACACATTTTGGAAAATCACACTTAAATAAATAAAAGTTCTTAGCATCCGGAATATCCCAAATGATTTTAAATAGGAAAGTTTTTCTTTATAAAAAATGAACACACGTTTTGAATCTGCAAATTATGGTTAAACGACGATTTTAAAAACTCTTACAACAGTAAAATGTTCTTTATCTATTTGATAATATAAAAAATAAGATTAATTTTATAATTTAGCGTATATTGTTTCTTCGACAGGGGGTAGCCAAAGTAAGTTATCACCATTTGAAAAAGATAGTTGCCGTTTTTGTTTAGCCGGTTATTGATATATTACAAATTAACAAACCTTAAAAATTTATATAACTTAACCCTTTTTTATCACTCATGTGCAATTGTAACTCGTATGTTTATTAGCGAGATTTAAGTAATATATGACACATTTATTTAACCAATAACCACCATTTAATCCGGTTTAATATTTATAAAAACTTATGGTATATTTATTATTCGATTTATATAAGTTAAGACACACCCTTAAAGATTGTTTCTGCTCACCCAAACACGCTATTGTAATCTTTCCCTTAACCCAAACGCACCCCTTGGTGCAATCTGCAAAACCAAACACTCCCTTATGGAGTTTCTGCACAAACCAAACACCCTTGTTGGCGCTAGCAGCCAAACCAAACACACCTGTTTGTGCTAAACCTAATCCCAAACACACCCTTATGGTTTTCAAAACCCCTAAACACCCTTGTTTGTGCCGACCCGAAAGCCAAAACAATACCCCGAAATGATTTTATAAACCAAACGCACCCTTTCCGGCTGTCACAGCCAAACACGCACCCTTTTTTTATGCAAAACCCAAATCAAACGCATCTATGGTGCGAGTATGAAAACCAACTCAAGCCACCACGAGCCATCACCGCCATGGTGCGGCTGTGGCGGTGGTTGACCTGACCGAACACCACCTTATGATGGTGGTCTCGGTGGCAATTAACAGCCAACGAACACCCCTTCTTTTTGGGTGTTACCAACCAAGGAACGCACCCTAGGTGCTAACTATAACCACCGAGCGCACCCTCGCGTGGTGGCATAGTGGTGATGATAACGGCGGCGATAATGAATTCACGAAGATGATGATGATGGGGTGGAGGTGGTGTGGTGACAGCGGGGTGTGGTGGTAGTATAGTGGCAGCGGCTGCTGCCGTATTTGGTGGTGGGGATGGTGGTGATCAGTGGAGGTGGGTGGCGGCGCGTGGTATAATAGATCGGGTAATGAGAAGCATTTTTGGGCTTTGCCGGAAAACTCGTCGGAAAAGTTTTCCGGTGGCGCCCGACGGTGGCCGGAGGAGGGGCGGCGGTGGCCGCCGAAAATGGGAGAGGAGGGAGTGTTATAGTTGTGTGTGTGTATAAATGAAGATGGAAATGAAATGAAAGAGGGTATAAGTTATATATATATATACTAAAGTGACAAGTCTTTAATAGTAGGGGGTTGAAAGTGTAACTATTTAATAAAGTTTTTATAACTATCGGTTCGGGACTCGTTTGAGCGACTTAACGGACGATTTAACGCATGAAACTTGCGCCATCGTTTTCCAAATTATTTTTCCGATAAAAACGAGTATTTATTTAATAATATTTCATAAATATTTTTATAACATTTATAAAAATATTCGATATTTATTTAGTGAACTCGTTACGTCCCGTTAAGAATAAAATGGATTTCAACTCGAATATTCGCATTTTCAAAATAATTAAAAAAAACGTATTTAATTAAAATGCTATGTATTTTATTAAATATTTTTATTTAATAAAACAGGATAATTAAATATAATTTAATTATTTTCTCGTTTTTAAATCTTGCGAGGGCATTTCAGTCATGTTCTGATTGTTTTCAGGTCTCGGGTAAAACTGAAAAGTTGTCTGGAATATCGTTTTATATCAAATTGCTCTAGAGTCCGAGTTGTGAATACGTGATTTAGATGTTCGTTCTTATAAGTCAAGCCAGACCCTAAAAGTCAAAGGATCTCATCGTCATTCAAAATTTCGAAAATTCTCGGATGTTACAGTACCTACCCCTTAAAGAAATCTCGTCCGAAGATTAAATTTATGTTATCCGATTGTGTGACTAAGGAAAGACTTAAGGTTTAATAAACTTGTTCTAAACAAGACGCTGATAACTTTATTCAGCAAAATTCGGTGTTTCTACACTTCTCAATCTACCAAAAATTTTGGCTAGGTTTGTCCGGGATATTTAATCCATCAAAATGGATATCTCAAAATATATTATTACAGATCTTATGACTGGTATAACTGCTTTATAGGGAAGGTCTCATTATAATAAAAAAAGACCTCAAGAAGAGGGTGTAGTCGCGTGAGTACGTTTGTAAGAGTTTCTAAATGTCCGAGGACGGAGTCTCGTTTCTACTATCTGTAATGTTCGGTGATTCATATCAACGTGGCTTATGTATGTAAGTACCCAACTTACTTGGCAGTACTAGGATGTATCGCGGCCCAAGTCTTCCTACTAGTGGCTCGAAATGAATAGTCTAACTATCTGTTTCGTCGATGGGTGTTTATCTCGTTTAAGGGGAGT